>BQNB010009005.1:0-23233 GCA_026074375.1 Tanacetum coccineum
AGCCGTGAAGGTGACAACTTAGTCACTAAGTTTCAAGATCAAGATTCTCGTTTATTAACTTTATTCATTAAACATAATAGTTAGTTTTCTTACCTTATTTTGCATTAATCCATGATGTCAAACTAGATCCATCCGCTGTGTACTCGTAGTAAATATTGTTTACTAGTTCTTAAATCTCATCAGTGGCATCATGAGTCAACCTCGTTTGGTGTTATGGGTTACACACTTATAAAACACGCTAGAACTGCATGAGAAACCTTTATTTATTATTTTGATTAAAAATTATGGCAACAATATGCAATTCTTCCCATAAAGAATAAATAAAAACCTAGAATCTTGCTTTATTGCTAGTTAAAATATATTGATTAAGAATAGATTTAAAATTAACAATTAATTAAGAGTTTTAAGTCTTCTATTCATTTCATTATCCCGGCCTTAAGACTCACGCAATCATGTTATATGATGGTTGTGGCGATCTAGGCACTTTAGCATAAAACCTAGTGAGAGTCTTTTGGTTCTCAGTTTGGGGAAGACTCTTGTGAGACCTCGGGGCATTATGTGATTTACTGCTTTCTAGATAGAGTCTGTCTTCACCTTATCCTCGCTTTCTGTCTGTTTATGTGCTTATATGTTTATACTCCTTGTGACTATATGTAAAAGATTTTTTGAAACTCTAAACGGACTAATACTTAAAGAGAAACTTTCTTTAAATTTGTCTGTAGAATTATACACATAATTTTATTTGTAAAACTTAGTTTTGGACAAATAAATACGAACATTAAACTATGAAACTTGTTTTCTTGGAGAGATAAAAGTTTTTCTTAAATACATCGTTAAGTCAATTGAAAATCAGCTCACCCATCTTGAACAAACTATAAGAGAGGTATAAGGCGGGATTTTCCCAAAAGAAGTCAGGTTTTTAATATGCTTCGCGCTGACCCGCTTCTCCGCTTCTTTGTGCGTTCAAATAGAGCTACCGAGAACTTTTGACAAGATGATGTCAAGATTAAAAGTTAACAAAACATTTTCTTAACTTGTGATACAAATATGTTTTGCATGCTTCTTTGTACATGATTTTGTCATATATTTTATAAATCTATGTGTATACCCTTATGTGAAATTTTAAGTCTATGCCAACCAAAGTAAGAACACGTGCACTTGGATTGACCTCTGTGGTCAGACCTTAGGGCCTTTCCAACCCATGGCAAAAAATTTCATAGGTCAGATCTAAGTCAATTTTTTGCATATTTTTTTGGTGGACTTAAATTGAATATGCTTGGTCAGACCTTGGACCCGAGGCATATGATGAGACTAAACATGCACTTGACATTACTATAAGAGTTACTAATGTCATAAGTCTCATAAAACTAAGAGTTGCATAAATATGCAATTAACGATCGTCGCTTAGCTCTTGCCTAACTTGTTTACACATTGGTCAGACCTTCGATAATAAGTGGGAGGTCAAGTTGGGTCTAAGTCTTATTAGTAATTAATTGGGTAGTTAATTCTTTTAAGAATTTAATTATCAAAAATACTAATATTTAAACTTTTTCTGATTGTAGATGACTACCACAGTCGTAAACAATTTGGTTTTCAGGGGTTTCTTTGAGAAACAGAAATTAACTAGACCTAACTTTATTGACTGATACCGACAACTTCGTATTGTCCTATCAGCCGAAGATAAGTTAAACTATCTAGAGCTTCCAATCCCTGCTGCTCCTGTTCCAGCTGTTGATGTGCCGCAAGTTCCTCCCGAAACTATTGAAGCTCACGCTGCATGGGTCAAAGGACAAAAGAAAATTGTTGTACTCATGCTTATGACCATGGAACCAGATCTTCAATGGAATCTGGAAACCCTTGGTGCATATGACATGCTTAAGGAGTTGAAAACTCTGTTTTCTCAACAAGCGGAGCAGGAACTTCTTCAAACCGTGAGAGAGTTTCACGTGTACAAGCAAGAAAAACGACAGTCTATAAGCTCATACGTTCTAAAAATGAAGAGCTATATAGATAATTTGGAGCGTCTAGGTCATCCCGTGTCACTAAACCTAGCACTGAGCCTAATCTTGGTCTCTCTGCGAAAGGAATATGACAGCTTTGTGCAAAACTATAATATGCATGGCATGAGGAAGACAGTAAATGAGTTGCATGCCATGCTTAAGCTACATGAGCAAACTCGGCCAAAGAAAGATGCACCTGCACTTCATGCAATAAGAGCATGCAAGGTCTAGAAGAAAAACAAAAACAAGAAACCGCAATTGGCTGCTAAGGGAAACAATTAAGGGAAAAAGAAGTCTAAGCTATGCTCCTAAACTAGTTAGCCGTGTTTTTAGTAAAGTGATGGTCATTATTATTCCCGAGCCTTGTATAAGAAAAACATAGTTTACGGGAATTCATTTAAGCTAATTGGGACTAGGTGACGGGCTTAAGCCTATTTGTATTAGGTCCGGCCCAACATAAAGTCCAAACAAACCATCTTAGGGTTTTATCTCTTATAACTATATAAAGCCCTCTCCAAGTGTGGAGAGGGTGTTGCTTCTCATTTCTTTCTAGTGCAAGTAACCATCTTTATTTTCTCTCTTTGTCTCTCTCTTTAGTTCTTTCTCTCTCTAAAATCGTTTCTCTTATTTTGTGTGTTTATGGTGATGAAATGATATCATTCAACATGTGGTATTAAGAGCCTAGGTTAGGTTTAGTTGTTTTGTTGTTGTAAGCTTTTTCAAGCTTTTTGGATTCGGCGTATTTTCTTTCTTTTTCTTCTTAGTGCTCATTTGATTCAAAAATTCATATTTTGTCTTAAAAACCATATGTTTGAAAATCTGTTAAACATTTCGTTGGGCTTTAATCCGTTTCTTTTAAACGTTATTGGGCTTAATTTGTTTGAAAAAAAGGTGTGTCTTGTGTATTTCAAACAGTAGGGGTGCATTTTCTTTGTTGATAAATGGTACGTTTTCTTAGCCAATTTGAGCTTAAGTCAAAAAAAATTGTATGCTTATTATTTTCGGCTTATTGTAGTTCGTCTGTGTGGTTTGGTTCAAGCTTATACCGAGCTTATTTAGGCTTATTCGTGAACTCCTTTTGTGGCCTAGTAAGTTGTGGTTTTTGAGTTTCTAGCTTATTTACCTTTACAAAGCTTTTAAGTTTTTCACTCTAGAAAGTTTTTAAGCTTATTAGTAATTTCGTGGCTTATTGTTGTTGAAAAGGAGCTTATTTATTGCTTAAATTTCGTAGCTTATCTTGTTAGTTTTATCTCGTAGCTTACTCTTTGTGGTGGAAAAAGCTTATTCTAGCTTAGTTTGGTATAAAAGCTTATTTACAAGCTTATTTCTTGGGTTGGCTCATATCACCTTTTGGTCCAAACCGGTTGAGACAAGAGGTGTCATAGATCCATCTTTTAAGCTACAAGGACGCTGTGGTTTTTTTTGTTGGTTGTGCTCAAGACAAAAACAAGGACATCGTACGAGTTTCTTGTTTTTCTCTTATAACCGATCTACTCATTTCAAATGTGAACCGAACTACTTGTTTCTCTTAGTGAACCGAACTACCAGTTTCCATTTGAGAACCGAACTACTTGTTTTCAATTGTGAACCGAACTACTTGTTTCTCTTGGTGAACCGAACTACCAGTTTCCATTTGAGAACCGAACTACTTGTTTTCAAGTGTGAACCGAACTACTTGTTTCTGTTAGAACCGAACTATCAAAATCATTAGGAACCGACTTAGCAATTTCACAAAAATAAACTCTACACATTTTAAGTAATTTTTGGGTTTTTCGATTTTGAGTGTCAGTTATCTACGAGACTCCTACTCTATCCCATTGTAATCGTAATCCTTTTTCGATCAACATGGTATACTTACATTTCACCGACGTTAACCGAACGAGTTTAAAAGATCAAATAATCAATCGTGTCCAACGAAGATGGTGACTAAAATGGAGGGAATTTTTGTTTTAATTAATTAGTTTACGAAATGTGCACATGCAGTCCCTGAGGTCCTAGTATAATTTCGTCATTAGTCTTTTGCTACTAATTAACCCTCCATGTTGAAACAAGATTGCATCGTTAGTCCTTAGTGATTATAATTCAACCGTTAGCCACTTAAAGTTCAACGTTTGCTCACCATTAGTTCTTTTAAGCTCATTAATCGTTACAAAAGCTCAAGTACTTCAATTACAACAACAATTTCAACAACAATTAATCATTGTTTCACGGTTTACTCTTGATTTTGTAAAATCCCGCGAAAGATTCAATTCTTTTCTCGGTTTAAATCTAAGACTTGTAAAATCCCATGAACATTAATTGGTTTCAATCCACAACAACAATCACTTTATCTACTTAAGATCCTTGTTTATCATTTCACATCACTTTTGCAATGTTGACTCAACAAGACATTTATGCAGCCGGTTCCGAAAACCGCCCTCCTATGCTTAACAAAGAGAACTATGTTCCATGGTCATCACATCTTCTCCGGTATGCTAAGAGTAGACCAAATGGAAAGTTAATCTATAATTCCATTATGAATGGTCCATATGTCAGACGAATGATTCCTGAACCAGGTGATGCAGACCGTGAAGTTCCTGTTAATGAAACCTTTCATGAGCAAACGAGATGACTCACCAGTAGCAGAATTAAACAGATGGAAGCAGTTGATCAAGCATTCAGACCACTCTTCTCGTGTCTTCCTGAGCATCTATGCTGCTGTTGATAGTTGTGAAACTGCTCAGGAAATCTGGTTACGTGTTCAATAAATGATGAAAGGTTCTAATATCGGAATTCAAGAGAAAAAAGCTAAGTTGTTTAATGAATAGGAAAGGTTTACTTCCACTGATAGGGAATCGATTGAGTCTTACTATCACCGTTTCTCAATACTGATGATATGATTTGAAGAGAAACAAACACTCTTCTAAAAGAATGCTAGTAATCTCAAGTTCTAAACAATTTACAAACCAGATTGGAGTCGGCATGTTACTATTGTTCATCAACGAAGGACTTGCCATATGACAGATTACACTCAGTTGTTGATTTCTTTTTCTTTGAAAGTTAATCAAAAGGGAGGTGATGATCAAAGAGCTGAACGACTTGCAAAAAAACATGATCCGCTACACTTCATGCAAATTCAACTATCCTTTCAACCTATCAGTGTTTCACCAAGATAAACCATCAACAAGTTTCCTTTCATGCAACCAACCACAAACCATCATAAACAAACTATAACCCACAACCAATCATTCAACCTGAACTAATGCAACAACCACTGCAATATCCGAAGACATCACAGATCCCACAAGCAATGAAAATGGCACTCGTTTCTAATGGCTAAGGATTCAAACTAACTACTCAACACCAACCAACAACACAGAGGATATTTTCTTCGAACCCTCGTAATCGGCAGATTGCTCACCGGGTATGAAATGGGTCAAGACAGACAGATGCGGATGGTCTGGAGCCAATGGTGGAATAAGTTTAGAACAGTATGCTGGACAGGAACGTTGGCGGTATCAAAACGGGTGTAAGGCCAGTACAGAATGTCGGGAATCAGGTTGTTCAAGATGCAGTTCAGAATCAGGGTTTGTTCAGAATGTTGTAATCAAGAATGGGCAAATTGTTGTTCCAGGAATTACTAATCAGAATCAAATGGGAATGGTAATGTTGTAGCAGCACGGGCTGAGGGTAATGCGATTGGGAATAATGGTAATCAGATAAGGTGTTACAACTGCAAAGGATTAGGTCATCTTGCTAGGCACAGTTAGACCAAGGAGGAGGGATGCTACTTATCTTCAGACTTAACTATTGATTGCTCAAAAGGAAGAAGCATGAATCCAACTCCAAGCTAAAGAGTTTGATTTGATGGCTGCTGCATCGGATCTTGATGAGATTGAGGAAGTCAATGCAAACTGCATTTTGATGGCTAATTTACAGCAAGCATCGACATCGGGTACTCAGACCGACAAAGCTCTCGTCTATGACTCAGACGAATCAGCTGAGGTACACAACTATGACAATTGCTATAATAATGAGATATTTAATATGTTTACTCAAGAGGAGCAGTATACTGAGCTACTCGAACCCATTCCTAAACCACACAAAGTACAACAGAATGATATGTGAAGACGAGCTTCTTGATAAACAAATTTAACTTGAGAATAATATAAAGGAATTAGATATTATTTTGGTTAAAATGAGTCAATCGATTCAAACGATGCACATGCTTTCGCCTAAGCCAGACTCGTTTTACCACACCAAACAGAAAATAGCTTTGGGTTATCAAAATCTTTTTTATCTCAAGCAAGCTCAGCAGAAACAACAAAGTTTATATAATGGAAAAGCTCTATTAGAAAAGCATGATCCTCCTGCTGTGTATGATTCAGAGGATACACTGCAACTTGCTCAAGAGAGTCGCTTAAAAATGAAACAATTGAACTAAGAAATAAAACCGGCAAATTATACAAAGATTAATCATCTTTTAGGGGTTTTTGTTTCTCAAACGGCCAAGTCACGTGAAGAGTTATATTTGTCAAATTATTCCAAAACGGCCAATGTTTCTAAATCAATTTCAATACCAAATGAAAAGTTTTCAGATGATACTACACCAAGTGTTGTACGAAAATTTCTGAATGAGGTAAAAAGCACCATTGTAACTCTTCAACGTGTTGTCAAATAAAAAATGACTTTGGATATACACAATTGGTCGTCTTCTGTTCACCAAGAGATTCACAAAATTGTAAAGGATGAAATTTTCCCTATCGTTAACCAAGTTGATGCTAGATTGTAAAATTTTAAAATACAATTTTTGAAAGAAGCAGCAAAATTTATTCGAGATTTCAAATCTCTTTCAAACGAAGCCGATGAATCTCTTGCCAAACACAAGGCTTTGGAATTGTAAATCGAGCGTCTCTTGAGAGCAGTTGTCAGTCAAGATATTATGTCTATTGTGCAAAGTAATTCTGTCATAGATACATCAAATCTCCATACTAAGCTTGACCGTACGAAAGAACGATTTGAAAATTATATCATTAAAAAGGAGAATGAATATGCTAAACTTTAGAATGATTGGTACAAAAAGTGTGAAGAATGCAAATATGAATGCAACAAAAGATCGAACGGTTGCAAGCTCAGTTGGGAGATCAAAAGGGTAAAAGTATGGATACTCCATGTGTATCAAATACCCTTGATCCTTTGTCTCGGAAACTAGAAAATAAGAACGTAGAATTAGAGCTTCAGGTTCAGAATTATGAAAAAGAAAATGCTCATCTTAAGACCACATACAAAAACCTGTTTGACTCTATCTTAGTGACACATGCTCAAACTAAAACTATAATTGACTCTTTGTAAAACAAATAACATGATACGATTTATGAAAATGCTAAGCTAAGAGTCCAGTTATTTGATAAGGTTTCTGAACAAGAGGACACCACCAAAGGTACGAGTATGAATACTAAGTTTGCAAATCAATCAACCGAGAGGAAATCGTCTTTGCAACCTTTAAGAAACAATTTTGTTGTGAGACAACCAAATGCAATTCAATCTGAACGTACAAAATTTTCAAAAAATCGGGTTCCTCAAAAGGTTGATGAGAGGAATGATTTGTCAAATCTAGTCACTTCAAACTCGGTACCCACACCACAAGAATCAAAAGTTGTGAAAAATGATAACGTGATTGGTCCAGGAATGTTTAGGATTAATCCTTTTAAGCCTTTTAGGGAAGAAAAGTATGTACCTAACAAAGTTAAAGCAAGCGTTAGGACAAATCTGATCATTGTTTCACAACCTCATGTCATCACTAAGAAAGATGTTAATTCTGACTCAAATGGTTTATCTTCTATGGGAGTAGACAACACTGCTAAGACCAGAAGGCCACAGCCTAGAAGCAATACACAGAATGATAGGGTCCCCTCTGCGTCTAAGAGTAGTTGCAGCAAGAATAAAGAAGTTAAAGTAGAAGAAACATATGTCATCTGAATTTAATATCGTTAAACTTGCTATTTGGAATGATAAATCTAAAATTGTTTATGCTATGTGTAAGCAATGTTTAACTACTGCTAATCATGATGACTGTGTGCTTAATTATGTGAATGACATGAATTCTCGTGGTAAGAAACAAAAGGCAAACATTTCAAATATTGCAAAACAAACAAAGGTTATGAAGTCTAAGAAAGTAGGGTCCAACGAAAGACTTGCTTCACCTAAGCCTAGTAAACCCAGATCTTGCCTTAGGTGGTCACGAACTGGAAGACTTTTTAACCTCAAAGGAAAAATAATCGCATCCAGTGAATCAGAAAGTCAATTTGATTGCTCTAATGGTGATAACGCATGTACTTCTAACCCTATGGAACCTACAATCAAACAATTTCCAAATTCTACTTATTTTCTTGGCAGGTTACCCAAATTTGTTTATGGTACGTCGCCTCGGGTTGTTCCAAGCATATGACCGAGAATCTAAAGCTTCTCATTAATTTCATTTGGAAGTTTTTGGGAACTGTTCGCTTTGGAAATGATCATGTTGTTGCAATTCTGGGTTTCAGTGATCTTCAATGGAGAAATATTTTGATCACCAAGGTTTATTTCGTTGAGGGCTTGGGGCATAACCTGTTCTAGGTTGGGCAGTTTTGTGATTCAGATTTTGAGGTCGCTTTCAAAAGAAACACATGTTTCTTATTTTGTGTTATGTGTAAGCAATGTTTAAATACTGCTAATCATGATGTATGTATGCTTAATTTATGTGGAATGACATGAATTCTGTGGCAAGAACAAAAGGCAAATGTTTCAAACTTGAAAATCAAATGAAACAAAAGCCAAAAGGTTTAAAAAAAAGCCTAGAAAGTAGGGTCCAACGAAAAAGGACTTGCTTTCACTAGCTAGTAACCTAGATTTGCTTTAGGTAGGTCACCCAACTGGAAGATTTTTTGACATTAAAGAAAAAATAATCACATCAGTGAATCTGAGAGTTCCAATCTGACTGCTCTAATGGTGATAATGTTTCTTTTTTACCTGTACTTTAACCCATCGGAACCTTAAAAATCCAAACGGTTTCCAAAAATTTCCACTTTTTTTCTTGGGCTGGTTATCCAAATTTGTTTATGGTGCGTCGACTCGGGTTGCTCCAAGCATATGACCGGGAATCTAAAGCTTCTCATCTTAATTTTGTCTGGATGTTTTTGGGAACTGTTCGCTTTGGAAATGATCATGTTGCTGCATTTTGGGTTTCGGCGATCTTCAATGGGAAATATTTTGAATCAACAGCGGTTTATTTCTTGAGGGCTTGGGCACAATATGTTCCGGTTGGGAAATTTTGTGATTCAGATTAGAGTTGCTTTCAGAAGGAACTAGTGTTTTGTCAGAAATCTAGATGTGTTTGATTTGTTTCAAAGGAACCGTTTCAACAAACCTTTACACCATCAATCTCCATGACATGGCATTTGCATCCCTAATTTGCCTTATGGCTCGTGCAACTTCTACCAAGTCATGGTTATGGCATCAACATTTATCCCACCTCAATTTTGACACCATAAATGACCTTGCCAAAAACGATCTTGTCACCGGTCTTCCAAAATTCAAATATCATAAAGAACATCTTTGTCCTTCATATGAGCAAGGAAAAAGCAAAAGGGCATCTCACCCACCCAAACTAGTTCCAAATTCTAAGCAGAGGTTACACCTTCTTCATATGGATTTGTGTGGTCCAATGAGAATTGCAAGAATAAATGGAAAGCGGTATGTTTTGGTAATTGTAGATGATTACTCTCGTTACACTTGGATACACTTTCTCAGATCAAAAGATGAAGCACCAAAAGTAATTAAAACCTCCTGAAGAGAATCACTGTCCTTCTTCAATCTCTCGTTATCATCATCAGAACCAATAACGGCATAAAATTTAAAAATCAAATCATTAAAGAATACTTTGATAGTGTTGACATCTCTCACCGAGCGTCTTCTGTCAGAACACCTTAATAAAATAGAGTAGTGGAACGAAGAAATCAGACGTTAGTAAAGGCTGCTAAAACAATGTTGATTTTATCTTGTGCATCGTTATTCTTATGGGCTGAAGCGATTGCTACTGCGTACTATACTCAAAATCGCTCCATCATTCATCGTCAATTTAACAAAACACCATACGAGCTCATTAATGGTAGAAAACCAGATATCTCCTTTCTACATGTATTCGGGGCTCTCTATTATCCCAAGAATAACCGTGAAGATATTGGGAAGCTTGGTGCAAAAAGTGATATTGGCTTTGTCATTGGTTATTCTACTGATTCCTGTGCTTGCAGAGTTTACAACCGAAGGACAAAGAAAATCATGGAGACAATGAATGTGACATTTGATGAGCTTTCAGCGATGGCTTTTAAACAAAGCACTTCAAAACCCGGGCTTCAAGGCATGACTTCTGGACATATCAGTTCAGGACTCGATCTTACTTATGCTTCGTCAACAATAACAACTCAACAACCAACTAAAGGTGAATTGGATTTACTGTTCGAAGCTATGTATGATGATCATTTTGGTGGTCAACCGTCAGCTGCTCCAAGAACTGTTTCGGCTGCTCAAGCACCTCAAGTTCTTCAGACTCCAACGGTAACTACAACTACAACAGACACCGTACTGACACCAACAAATTCATCCTCTCAAGAAACAACTCTTCCAAACACTTCACAAGATGTTGACAAGCTCAAAACACAACAACATGTTCAGCATCAACCAGCAACAATTGCTGACAATGTTCCAAATGCTATGTTCGATGAAAATACGTTTGTAAATCCTTTTGTTACTCCATCCACAAGTGCTGTTGAATCATAATCTTCACAATATGTGGATCCATCGAACATGCATACGTTTTACCAACCATACCCTCATGAATATTAATGGACTAAGGATCACCCTCTGGAACAAGTGATAGGAGAACCCTCACGATCAGTTTTGACAAGGAATCAACTTTGATCCGATGGTGACATGTGCATGTATGCATTAATGGTGAGCACTATAGAACCAAAGAATGTAAAAAAGGTTATGCACGACCCTACATGGATGAATCAATGCAAGAAGAGCTTCTTTTTTTCAAAAGGCTTGATGTATGGGTGTTAGTTCCTCCTCCGGATAACATAAAACCTCTTACGTTGAAATGGTTATTCAAAAACAAGCATGATGAAGAGAACACGGTCATCCGAAACAAGTCTCGTCTGGTTGTGAGAGGGTACCGCCAAGAGGAAGGAATAGATTTTGAAGAATCCTTCGCTCCTGTTGCTAGAATGGAAGCTATCAGGATATTTTTGGCATATGCTGCACACAAATCGTTCACTGTGTTTCAAATGGACGTAAAAACTGCTTTCTTGCATGGTACGCTAAAAGAAGACGTGTACGTGTGTCAACCTGAAGGTTTCATCGATGCTGATCATCCAAGCCATGTCTACAAGTTAAAGAAGGCATTATATGGGTTAAAGCAAGCACCAAGGGCATGGTACGATGAATTGTCAACGTTTCTCCTACAGAATCACTTCTTCAAAGGCACAATTGATCCAACGTTGTTTATAAGACGCTTCGACGATGACATCTTAGTGGTACAGGTCTACGTTGATGATATTATCTTTGGTTCTACACACCCTAGGTATACCCAACTATTTTCTGACCTCATGAAAAGCCGCTTCAAAATGTCGATGATGGGGGAAATGACGTTTTTCCTTGGTTTACAAGTTAACCAATCCCCCCGTGGCATCTTTATAAACCAGTCCAACTACGTGTTAGAAATCCTTAAAAAATATGGAATGGAAGCTTGTGATCCCGTTGGTACTCCAATGGAGATCAAAGACAAGCTTGACCTAGATCAAAATGGGTCTCCAGTCGATGCAACAAAATATCGTAGCATGATTGGTGCCCTAATGTATCTTACTCTAAGCAGACCGGACATTGTACATGCTACTTGTTTATGTGCTCGGTACCAGGCTAAGCCAACCGAGAAGCACCTCAAGGAGGTTAAAAGGATCTTCGTTATCTCCGGAGAACCGTTAATATGGGCCTCTGGTATACGAAGGAATCTGGTTTTTGAATCTAACCGGTTTTCAATCTGACTATGCGGGATGTAAAGACACCTTCAAGAGTACTTCCGGTGGAGCTCAATTCTTAGGCGAAAAGTTGGTTAGCTGGTCGAAACAAGACTGTACGGCGTTGTCAACCACGGAGGCAGAATATGTATCTTTATCTACTTGATGTTCCCAAGTCCTTTGGATGCGGACACAGTTAACGGACTATGGCTTTCACTTCAACAAGATTCTATCTATTATGATTCGAAATCAGTCATAGCCATATCCTGCAACCCGGTCCAACACGCAAGAACGAAACACATCGCCTTCCGCTACCAATTCATAAAGGAGCACGTGGAAAAGGGTACAATTGAACTGCATTTTGTCAACACGGATTACCAACTGGCCGACCTCTTCACCAAAGCTCTTCCAGTGGATCGATTCAACTATTTGGTTCGTCGCCTTGGTATGCGCAACTTGTCTCCTACGGAACTTGAACGTCTTGCATAATCTCAGTAATTATTTGTATATATTTTATCAGAAAACAAAATATAAAATTATAAAACCTATAAAAGCAAAATAAAAAATTAAAAAAATTTCAAAAATAATCTTCTCCGACATGTCTCTCAACAATCGATAACATTTACGTACCTAGAAATGTTGATTAATATTGACAGGGGTATATAAATGAAGTTTGAGCGAGAGTTTCAAATGCTTTCAAAACATGTCCTTTCAATTTTTTTCTCTACGACTTCTAAGTAAATGCCAGCTTAGGACTCAGTCTTTAAATAAAGGAAAATGTTCATTTATGTACATTTATCCTAAACAACAGGAAGTTCACATCTTCTCGGTCTTGAGCATTGTCATACAAACATTCCAAGTTTATGAATGCTAAAGAGAAGCACCAAAGAAATGATAATTAATAAGATAAATATAAAATCATTTTCTTGTTGAGCACAATTTTTCAAGATATTTTCAAAAAGAAAATTTTAAAATCTTTAAAATTATGTGCTCAACAAACTCCCACTTCAAGTTTTCACTCTTATTTTTTGAGGGGGAGTATAATAATAAGATTCATTCAGCATGCTCTCATGTTCTACTAAGACTTAGATAGACTCATGTGAATTTTGGACATTAACTTGTTTTTTAATTCACTAATTGTCAAAAATTGTCACCACATATGCAATTTTTGAGGGGGAGAATAGTGATTAAAATGTGATCAACACAGATTAATAATGGATACGGTCTTTAATTTATAAGTGCGTTCCCAAACCTCGCATGTGCAAAACTCTTTCATAATATGGTGCATATGTGTAGGGGGAGCTTTTTGGTAACTCTAAACTCTTTCATAATATGGTGCATATGTGGTAGGGAGCTTCTTTGGTGGCAACTCTAGAAATACTCATGTGAGTCTTCAAATGATTTCTCAGACACGTTGATTGATTTTTCATTCAAATGGTTTTTATGGTTCCTTCATGGAATATCTCAAGACCGACCAACTGTTATTTCTCAGGGAGTTATAAGGCAGTTAAGGTTAGGTATATTCGTTCCATGATCCAGCCAGAACCGGAGGGATCTACCCAGGAACTTTCCTCTAGATAGAGTAGAAGTCCTAGGTATGATTGAAAAAAAAAAGGAGTAAAGTGAGATTGGGAAAAAATGTTATCCAAGGCATGAGTTATCACCAGAACAATCCCAACAAGGTGATAATGAGGACGCGTTGGTTTAACATTGAAGGGGTTGAAGAATGAAAAAGAATTGTAAGGATAAAGGGTGAAAAGAAAGAAGCCCTCCATACAACCTTAGGCAGAAACCGGGTCAATGCATAATCTATCGGTAATCACAAAGATGATTCTGATATTGAAGACAAGTCATCATGGACCCAGTGATGCAATGCACAACCCTCCTTAGCCACTCAGAATCTCTCAAAAGATTTTGTTTCATTTCTCCGGAGTTTCAACACATTTCTATCGGCAGTCTCATTCCGAGATGTTGATATTGAAAAGGTGACAGTCTGCTCCAGCCTCCAATTATGAAATAACAAATGTGCACTTATAGAGTCTAGAGCCAACGAGATCCATCAAAAAATCTCACTAGGACACAAATTCCAATATACAAAAATGTCATACATCATTATATAACATTTGGTATCATTTAAGTCCTACGCATTATCCTTGTAGATAATTGCCAGAACATTAGTGATACTTTTAGTATTCAAAGTGGAAGATGGAAATCCTTTCTTGAGCCAAGTAAACAAGCTCTTGGTAGGTGACTGCGAGTTCTTTATGAATCAAAACTTGTGTCAACTGGAAAGAAACTGTGCGATTCTACATGAATCAAACTTGTTCCAGTAATATGAATTGACGACTCAATCAGAAAGATAGTAACTATCTGATTCACTCTTACTGTGTTGTCTGCTTTGAGACGCTCCGGTAACGAGAACGGCTAGTGCAGCTGCGAAACCCTGTCAAGGAGATTCTTTTGAATTCTACCGATCTCAGGAGTATTTTACTGATTAACGGGGAAAAACCGTGGGTTATTGCAACATATTCGACGAAATGACAAAGACGCTTTCGTCCTTATATGTTTATCTCTAACTTTACTTGTAGGTTTTCCTGACGGTTGCAGCTTCTAGTCCATGACGAGTCAAGATTCAAGACCTCATGCTCAATCCACAAAGATTCATTCATGATGAAAGCTCAAACTATCAAAGTCTTCCGCAATCTCTGATGAAGTGGATCAAGTACTACTCCTTCCATAATATGGTTCAAGTAATCATGTTAAAAAAATGTTGAGGGAGATTGTTAGCAAGCTTTCAAGACCTTGAGCATGAGGGTGGAGACACAAGATCGCAAGGCGGCAAAAAGATTTAAGGATAAAGATTTAGAGATCTCAGTAGTCAAGACAAATCAAAGCCAAAGACCACGATATCAGTATTTTGTCAAAGAATATCAAGTTAAAGATCAAGATCCAAGATCACAAGCATGCAAAAGGAACTTTAAAAGAATTCCCAAGAATACAAGGCTCCAAGACTCAAGACATCACAAGAAGTGATCCACAATTGAATGACCACCCCTTAGGGGGAGATTGTTAGCCATGTCTTTAGTAAAGTGATGGTCATTATTATTCTCGAGCCTTGTATAAGAAAAATATAGTATACGAAAATTCATTTAAGCTAATTAGGCCTAGGTGACGGGCTTAAGCCCATTTGTATTAGGTCCGGCCCAACATAAAGTCCAAACAAACCATCTTAGGGTTTTATCTCTTGTAACTATATAAAGCCCTCTCCATGTGTGGAGAGGGTGTTGCTTCTCATTTCTTTCTAGTGCAAGTAACCATCTTTATTTTCTCTCTTTGTCTCTCTCACTAGTTCTTTCTATCTCTAAAATCTTTTCTCTTATTTTGTGTGTTTATGGTGATGAAATGATATCATTCAACAAAACCCAAGATTCCCCCTCCACCCAAGAAGGAAGGTCTTGCTAAGGACTCAATCTGTCACCACTGCGGTGATACATGCCATTGGAAGGGAACTGCCCCTAATATCTATCCGAGTTGCTAAAGAACAAGAAGCTACCTCAAGGAGCTAGTACTTCAGGTATCTTTACTATAAACTCTTTACTTTTCCTATAAAATCTTAGGTATACGATACGGGTTGTGGGACTCATATCTGTAATACTACTTAGGGAATCATGGGAAGTAGGAAGCTGAAGCCAAGAGCTTTGAGTCTGTACATGGGAAATGGTCAACGTTAGCCGTCGAAGCTATTCGATCTTATGATTTGTGTTTCCCTAATGGATTAGTTATAGTTTTACACAATTTTCATTATGATCCTTCTATAACTAAAGGAGTTATTTCATTTTCCCGTTTGTATGACGATGGTTTTATTAACCGTTTTGATTATGATAATACAATTTTAGTTTTTAGGAATAATTTGGTTTATTTTAGTGCCGTTCCAAAGGATGGTATCTATGAAATTGATTTGTCTAATTCTAATACAAACAATCGTTCTATGTATGATGTTAGCAATAAAAGAGCCAAGTTAAACTTGTACTCTTCTCTCTTGTGGCACTGTCGTCTTGGACACATTAGCAAGAAACGTGTTGAGAAGTTGCAACAAGATAGACTTATTAATTCAATTGACACTAAGTCTTTTGAAAAATGCGTTTCATGTTTTTCTAGAAAGATGCACGAAAACCTTATTCACATCAAGTGGAAAGGGTTAAAGATCTACTTGGACTAATACACACCGATGTATGTGGCCCATTTAGAATTGTGTCAAGACAAGGAGCTAGCTACTTTGTCACCTTTACTGGCGACTTTAGTCGTTATGGTTATGTTTATTTGTTGAAGCATAAACATGAAGTGTTTGAAACTTTCAAAGTGTTTCAAAAGGAAGTAGAAAACCAACTCAAGAAGACCATAAAATCGCTACGTTCTGATCGTGGGGGCGAATATATGAGTCAAGAGATTTTGGATCATCTTAAGGAGCATGGGATTATTGCCCATCGTACTCCTCCTTACACGCCTCAACATAATGGTGTGTCTCAGAGGAGAAATAGAACCCTATTAGATATGGTTCGCTCCATGATGAGTCAAACAACTCTTCTAAAGTCCTTTTAAGATTATGCCCGTGAGTCTGCTACATGCATTCTCAACATGGTTCCGACTAAGAAGGTTGAAAAGACACCATACGAAGTATGGTATGGGCAAGCCCCTAAGCTGTCTTAGTTAAAGTCTGAGGTTGTGAGGCACTTGTTAAGCGAGATACTCTTACCAAGCCTGATAAATTAGAGCCCAAATCTATTAAGTGTATCTTTGTAAGATACCCAAAAGAAATAATAGGTTATTCTTTGTACTACCCACCTGAGAACAACGTATTTGTTGCTCGGAATGCTGAATTATTTGAGAATAGTTTTATAACTCAAGAATCAAGTTGGAGTTTAGAAAATCTTGAAATAATTCAAGAAGAAGATACGCATCCTTCTGAAAACACTAGCTCATATCATGATGAGGATAATCAAGAAATTGATGAACCTCAAAGTTATATCATTCCCATTCGTAGGTCCACTAGGACACGACATGCTCCAGATCGAATGTGCTTAAACATCGAGGCTGATGAGTATGAGCTGGGGGATCTTAATAAACCCGCTAACTATAAAGCTGCATTGTTGGATCCTAAGTCTGATAAATGGCTAAATGCTATGAATGTGGAAATGCAATCCATGAAAAATAATGAAGTTTGGGACTTAGTTGATCTTCCTTCTAACGGTAAAACCGTTAGTAGTAAATGGGTCTTCAAAAAGAAGACTGACATAGATGGAGATGTACACACCTTTAAAGCTCATCTTGTGGCGAAGGGCTATACTCAAACCCTTGGGATTAATTATGAGGAAACTTTCTCTCCAGTTGCAAACATTAGAGCTATTAGGATTCTTATGGCTATAGCTGCGTTTTATGACTATGAGATTTAGCAAATGGATGTCAAAACTGCATTCCTTAATGGATATCTCTCTGAAGAGGTCTACATGGAGCAACCTGAAGGTTTTGCTAATCTAAAATTTCCAAACCGAGTATGCAAGCTCAAGCATTCCATTTATAGGCTTAAGCAAGCATCGATGATGAAATTAAGAAATTTGGTTTCACTCAAAATCATGATGAGCCATGTGTATATATGAAAGCTAGTGGGAGTTATGTCACTTTCCTAATCTTATATGTCGATGACATATTGATCATGGGAAACAACATTCCATTGTTACAAGATGTAAAATCTTACCTTGTAAGGTGTTTTGCTATGAAATATATAGGAGAAGATGCATATATTCTTAGAATCAAAATCTACAGAGATAGATCAAAGCGGTTGATTGATTTGTGTCAAAGTGCTTATATTGAGAAAATTTTGAAAAAAATATTTCATAGAGATCAACACACGTGGAAGTATCCTTATGCAAGAAAAACTCAAATTAAGCAAATCACAAGGTGCTTCAACACCTGCTGAGGTGAAGTGCATGCAGAATGTACCATATGCTTCTGCGGTAGGATCCATTATGTATGTTGTAAGATGCATTCGCCCTGATGTTGCGTTCGCTCAGAACATAACAAGCCGGTTTCAACAGAATCCAGGTGAACTTCACTGGACTGATGTTAAGAACATTCTAAAGTATTTCGCAATACTAAAGATATGTTTCTTGTTTATGAAGGTGATATAAAATGAGAGCTCGGGGTTTCTTGCTACACTGATGTTAGATATCTGACGGATGCTGACGACTTAAAGTATCAGACTGGATATGTATTCATTTTAAATAGAGGTGATGTTGATTGGAAGAGTAAAAAGCAAAGCATCTTCATAACTTCATCTGTAGAAGCTGAGTATATAGTTGCTTTAGACGCTTTTAAGGAGGCGGTATGGGTTAGAAAATTTATTTCTAGGCTGGGAGTGGTACCCATAATTGAAGAACCCATAAAGATGTATTGTGACAATACTAGAGCCATTACTATAACTAATGAATCAGGAATAACTAAAGGTGCTAGACATTATCGTGCCAAAGTTTACTATCTTTGTGAAGTTATAGAGTTTGGTGACATTAAGATAGAAAAGTTCACACAGATGATAACTTAGCTGATCCTTTTACTAAAGCTTTGGATTTTCTTAAGCATTCAGATTATACTAAGAATATAGGAATGCTTCCAGCTAGTGATCTCATGTAAATTCGTGTTTTTCATTAGTATTTGGATAATTGAGATTGTAAGACAATTTTTACTTTCTGATGAATAAAGATACTTGGTATTTGTTTTCATACATATAAAAATTGTAATCCTTTATTTGCACGTTTAATCCTTGAATGATTTTACCATTCTAAATATGTCTATTGTCGGTTAATAATATGGGAATATTATTACATAAGGCAAATGTGAGTGTTGTTTGTATTTTTTAAATACATGGATGGTTCCCACCGAACTCATATGTTATTCATAAGGGTTGCATATTGGACACCCCAACTTTCGTATATTTACTTTTGGATCCCTGTTATAAGTAAGATGTCAAAAATGGTTAAATAAGTCATCCTTAGACTTGAGATACAAACAAGTTCTGCATGTGTGGATATCGCTTTTTAATTATAAGTCAAACGATATCCTGAATAAGGTAGTTATAAAGGCTATTCTTGGAAGTGATGTGAAACAGCATCCACAACACTTGTAGTCAAAAAAGAATTTGTTCCTCCACTTGATAAGTGCAGTATGATACCAAGGTCCCTCTCTAGAATTAATCAGATAATTACATGGCCATGCCCAAAGGGTAATTCAAGATGATTCTTAATTACCTTTGGTATATCTGAATTAACTTCGATAACGAGAAACTAAAATTGTTAAACTATATGGAATGAGTTAGGATCCATATCCATGGTTTAACGATATCTGTAACAAAGGGATGATATTAGCAAGAAATACATAACCATTATACTGAGAATGTTCTTGGAACTTCATCTCAGGTATTTCTAGTTTCAATAACAAATGGATTGTCGCTAGACGTTTCCATTGTTAGTATAAACGCAATCCGCTACTCCAACTCCCAAGTGGGAGCTGTTGGAATGTGGTAGTTGGATCCGCGTGTTATACGACTAGAAATACGTGAGCCTATTGGGGGCGCACACGTAAAGACACATAGAATACGTTTATTGGTAAATATACTTCACGAATATATTTAAATAGTCATTATAGTTCATAACTAACTTAACGGTTATTTAAATATGTAAACCGAAAGGACTTAAATTGACAAAACCCAAACCCAAAGGGGTGCCTTATGATGGCCGGCCCCTATGGCTTTTAGAGGGGGTGTTTGAGTCGATTTACGAGATGAGGTGGAGATTGTGTGGTGAACAAGGAATTGAGGTTTCCTACTTCATCTAAAACCAGGGTTGGGTGCCTATATAAACACCCTCACCCTAGCTCACAATTCATGCATTCAAATCCCTAAAACCTAAATTGATTTTTGGTTTTCCTCTCTCTCAAAACTTCGACCGAATAACCTTTTCTAAGGTTTTCGGTTCTTCCCTTTTTCCTTGTTGCGATTTCGGTGAAACCCTAAAAGGGTTCTTGGTGCGAATTGTTTTCTCACAAGGTCGATTGTGATTCTACCAGCTTTAAGGGTTTTGGTTTATTGTTCTCCAAGTCGACAACAAAGTTATAAACCCAAAAGGGTTTTGGTTTCTTGGATTTTCGGTTCAACCGATTTTGATAAACCCTAATTAGGGTTTTACCGAATTCGGTACAAAACCCTAATTAGGGTTTGGTGATTTTCGGTTCAAATATAACAAAGATTGTTTGTGATTTTCGATTCAAGAAAGGTGTAACACTCGGTGTTCGTGAGACGTGAAGTAAAGACTAGCATCTTGGTGTATTCGTTGGACGTGTTGTGTGAGCAACCGTAGAGGTGACAACTTAGTCACTAAGTTTCAAGATCAAGATTCTCGTTTATTGATGAGGTGTCATTTTATACACTTTTTCGTGGTCATTTAACCCCATAAATCATGTAAACATGCCCATATTACGTGCTTAATCATTTTTTTCAGGTTTTTAGCACTTGGATGGCTTTTGGAGGAGATACACGTAACTTGGGCTCATTTGGGGAAAAAACGAACAAGATTACAAACCTACACCAAATCTCTTAAAGATTTATGCATGACGCCGTCGTGATGTATCTGGTGACGACATCAGGGATATGGTGACGACATCAGGATGTGGCCGACCTAAAGAAACCTTTGAAGATTTTGTGTCACGAGATTAAGAAGACCATTTTACTTGCGCACGAAGTACTATATATTGTTTTGGTCCTAACTCCTTCATACGAACTCGGATTTCGACGATTCAACAGCCCATACGATCGCAGCAAGAAAATATACAACTTAGTGAAATAGTCATGGTGACAGCATCACTTGTTAACCCTGACGCCGTCGTGACAAACCGACTTAGGGTTTGCCTATATATACAGCCTCAAAACTTCATTTTTATCAAGCCCCAAACCCTAGGGCCGACTAGAGGGTTTGGGTAGGTGTTTTTCCAGCAACTTAGAAGACTTAATTTAATCCATAAACATCTTGTAATAGTTTGATTATCACTTATATCTTAATTCATGTCTTCAAATTCTTTTGTTGATTATGATTTCTATTGTTTAAGTATGCTTGGCTAATTCATCTAGTATTTATTTAGGTATGCATGAAACTTGTCATTAGTTGATTAGATCTTGTTGTTTGTGACAGATTCAATGAGTATAATTGATTATAGTTTATAATTCTTGTTTCCTATTCCTTCTTATTGATGAATGTGCGCGTTAGGCTTTAGAAAACCAACTTTTGTCTGTATCGTTGTTGACATGTCTAGGGAAACGCGAGTAGTGTAGAAAGGATACCATCGGTAACAGTCTTCATACTACCTTACCCCTAATATGGTTGATCCCTCTTAAGTTATTTCACATGCACTTAATATATTCTAATGGGCCTTGTAATAGTCTTCATACTACCTTACTTGTGCATTGTCCTAATGGAATATTAAATAGATGGCGGGTCCGTGTAATCCGTTCATGACCTAGGAAATACTTACACATTACATCTCAAGTGTGACAAAGCAATTGGTTGAATTGGATAAATAGCAAGGAGTAGTGCATCCCAGGTGAATACGCTTCGTTGTATAATTGTTCTTGCCATTAGATTAGAATTAGTAGTTAATTAGATTAAAACAAACCAACCTACAACCCGAAATTTACTTGCCTTCATAAAATATAAAATCACAAAAATAATCTTCCTTCAACCCTTAGACCTTAGTGAACATTTGATCCGACCTTCGTGCTATTCCCCTAGAGAACGATAACAACCCCCGAGTCTTGCCTATACTACACTACAACGATTAGGTACACTACTCGGGGAGTTGTAAAACTTCATGTAGAAGTCTTTACGATTACCGCACATCAAGTTTTTGGCGCCGCTGCCGGGGAATACCGTAGGTTTTAGATTCTATCTAGCTTAGGTCTACTCACAAGATTCCTATAGTGAGATTTTAAATTTTGTCAATTAGCTTTCTCGTAGTCTATCTTTTCTTTGTTCCCTTTGTTTGGTAAATCACTCTTTTGTTCACCATCATGATGTATGAAAGACCACCAACCAACCCTTTTCAAAACCCACCATGAAACACAACCTTCCCATTCTAAAATAATACCTTGATGTTCCAACAACATCAAGATGAATCTCTCTACGTTGCGTGGACTAGTTTTAAAAGTCTAATCCAATGAGTCCCTCATCATGGCCTTAATTTACAGTCCCTGGCTCAATTCTTTTATGATCATGTCGATAGATATGCCAAAATAGACATTAACTATGCAGTAGGTAGGAACCTTAGGAGATTAAGTGCTGAAGAAGCATGGGAAACCATTAAGGATTGTGTCCAATGCGATAAACAAGGGAAAAACCCAACTAGCACTATTTCTGACCAAACAATAGCAAACTTAAAGGCTTAATTAGTTGAGAATGAGGTGGTTAAAGTTATGATACCTAAGTGCATATCATGGTTAGATGCATATGATGAGCCTATAGGTGATATATAGGATAAGTTGGATAATCTGAGCCCACAGAGTACCCCACAAGTCCTCCTATCATTTGAGGTATACACACCGCCCGTGACTTACCCAGAAGAAGTAGAAGAGACTATAGGAATCCCAATGGAGGTATAACCTTTGAACCACATAAAACTAGAAGATCTAGGCTTAAATACTAATACTCGTTACTTCTTTCTTAGTTTTAAGGGATTTCCTAGTGTTGATGAACCGGAGCCTCAACTTTTACCCAATTTTTCACCTTTAGATGTAAATCTAGGAGACAAAATAGGAACTGACCCACCCATTAACCCATATAGTCCGGGTAGTTTTAGGATGAAGGTAGTAAAACCCTTGACCATCCATACACCGCCTTCACCCCACGTGGCATACCTCTATCGGAATAGTATGTATCACTACTATTACCCGCACTTAACCTTAAGTGTAGGGGAGTGGTATGTGCTTAATTACACATACCATTTTCCATTAAAAATGGACTTAAAAGACTAAAAACGTACCAAAGATACATTGTATTTATATGTTTTGCATTTGAATTGTGCAAGAACGGGTATTCAAAAAGAAAGCAAAAAATGACCAAACCAAGCACGGGATGGAAAATACAAAGTCAATCCGAAGCCAAAGTT
>BQNB010009005.1:24844-49567 GCA_026074375.1 Tanacetum coccineum
ATATATAAAAAAGAACGGGTCAAAAAGCCGCCAAAAGTGTATTTTAATGTGTAAAATCATAAAGAAATGATCTAGATCCACTCAACTCAACCCATTTTGACAGGCACAAAAAATGCCCCATTTTGACCCATTAAACGACCTGCTTATTTGGCCACCTCTAACTGAAAGAGTTAAATTTATGCCCTGCTTCTATGTGAATGTTAGCATAAATGACCAATAGCTGTAGGAGTCCAAGAAGTTGGATATTAATACTAAGAAGGAGATGTGATAGTTAACATAGGATTACCAAAAGTAAAAGTTTAAGAACAGATAACAGACCTGCCACAGCTGCTATCTTTGAGAGGTTCAAAAGCCGCCTTCTGTCAGCCAATGTTGGTTCAATTTTAGTGTCGTAAGATGTGGGATCCTCGACTTCTGAAATTGAATTATCACCATCAGAAAGCGCCATGACATGAAGAGTTTCAGAAGCCGGGGAAAACTGATGTAAGAATATCTCATGAAGCCAGAGGAGATCTGGGTGTTCCTTCAAAAATATAGCCAGGTCTTCTGGAAACTCTTCCCCAAGTCTCATAAGTTTGGAGAGCTGTTTGCTGTTGTGCATTTGTTTAAACACGAAGTTGCTAAATCCTCCTTTAGGACCCATGCTGTCATGCTGCACAAATAAACATTTGAATTCAAGGTCACCAAAACAGAGACAACCATGTTATATAGTAGTAACAATGTAACAAAAAATGCAAAAGAATACAGACACTTTTGTCGTCCTGCAATTGAAAGACTTAAGTTTCTTTTTGTTACATTTGAATAATGCAAGTCATTTTTTACATTGAACATACCAGAAAGATCGTGTGTGTACTAGTGGTTGTACTTGCGGAATAGAACAAGTAATAAGGCATAACAAAAAATTAGTAACAGTTAAAAACTACAACCACCCTCACACTACAACCACCCTCACACACACCCACAAATGAGGTAATGAACTAAATGGATGTGTTGAAAATTATCCATACCATAAGACTTCGGAGTAATTCCAAATCATTGTGATCAAAGCACAAATTCCAAAGAGTTTGGTATCCTTCATGCCGTTTAGCAATAGCCAGCAAATTAGTTGAAAGTTTTTGAGTGATTTCTTTGTCATGCTCTTCCATCACTTCACTTGAACCCTAAAAATACCAGTAGTGACAGCAAACATGTCAATCAAGTGTTCAAATATTCAAGCTTCACACCGCCAAGAGCATCACACAAAAGGTATCCGTCTGTTATTACTAAAAGAGTTATAGAAAATAATATATTCTGAGTAATATTTTACCTGGTTTGTAGTTTGGTTAAATCCTATCACTTGCTGATAAAGTGTATCAAGGAGTATGTCTCTTCTATTCCAATACTCTTCTAATAAAGCACTATACTCTTCTTCACGCTCAACTTTTGCAGTGACAGCACCAGAGTATGCCTCAAGTAATACTTTAACCAAAACTTCTAAATGAGAATAGAACTCTAACTTTGCAGATCTACCAAGTTGACCTATATCCTTTAACAAATGAAGCATGAAAGATGCAAGAGTCCACATTCCACTCCTTACCACAGTTTGACAATACCATGGTGTCAAGCCTTCCGGTGAGGGGTACCACATTTGATTCTCGTCCTTGTACGTCATTGATGTATTTAGTAAGGTGACACACATGCTCGACAACTCACATGTTCTTTGGAGTTGAAATGTGAATGGCATGTCTTCACTAACTATGAGACTCAACTTTCTCTCCAAGCAATGAAATACTTCTTCAAGTTCAGAGACTTTACTGTAGAACACTTCTGCATTATCCCTATCCATAAGAAGAACAGTGTTTTGACGGGCTTTCTCACCAACTAACTGAATCAGGTCCCAAATGGGACCAGAAAGTTCATTTTGTGTGTTGGCGTTAGTAAAGGCTCCATTTAAGCTCTGCTGCCTGATCACATTCTGGAGCTCCCTGAGTCGAATCATGGCAGCAAGCTTTTCGCCATGTTCCATTATGATCTGCAAGGATTTCCCTGTGCACAATGGGAAAAAAATGAGACTTCATAATTGCAGGTATGGACTTTGATAATCAGAAGAGACACAAAAATGATTGCATGAACCTACTACATATGCTTGAGGAATGGTTGACGAGAAAAGTTGCACAAAACATTATTTACCTAGAGTTACAGGTATACAAAATTAATACTTTGGGCTCTGACCTAAATACTCATGCCCCATCAGTTGATTCCAGTAACATTCAGGGGAACCATATACTTGTCTATACACACAAAGTGCATTAGGACAGATATTTGTGGCATGCTCCTAATTGCAAGTGCATATATACTAATAGCTTTTGTTTCTCGCTGAATTATGTATTCCTGATACTATGTTGGTCTTATTTTGTCATGTGTCAATCACTGTTCAGTAAATGTTCCTTAATTTTTTAACAGTTTCAGTAAACGTTCCTACTTCGTAGCAGAGTATTAAATGAAAATAGAAAATGAGTGCAACGAAATCATAATAATCAATAATCATACTCTGTCGAGAAGATAGTTCTTCATGGCATTTGGACAGAGCAAGGAACTGGAGAAATTTTTGATGTTTTTGCTGCTTATCTAGAAGCTGTGTGGAAACAACAGATAGAGCCACAATCTCTGCACCCCTAGTAGTCGTCCAATGCTTAGCTAAGGTGTCAACAACTGATTTGCTTACCCTAGCAAAGACATTTGTCTCTCCATCTCTTTCAAATGCCCCTGATTTCTTAAGCTTATCAAGTGTCCCAGTGACTACTCCAGATTGAAAAAACTCATGAAAAAACTGAGAAAGCAAAGCTTCAGATTCTTCATCTTGTGCAGACCGAGGTACAATTCCAGTAAAAACAGGCCTGTGTCTATCTCCAGCATCCCACGCCTCTGAACTAGCCCTTCTAGGTGCAATATTTCCTGTAAACGAAACATTTCTTCTCTCTTCTTGAGTGGATCCCTCTTTAGAACTTCCCTTACGTGACAAGCTACGTTCAGGAGGTTCAACTCCACCAAGCAAAACAGCCTTCTCAGGGATGGCCCACACTCCAGCTTTCTCAGTGAGAACAGCCCATGCACCATCTTCTCCATCATCAGAAGGGAAAACTGAAGCATCCAAAACTTTCCCCGCATCATAAGGCAAATCAAACTTATAAAGCCGACTAGTGTTTCTCCAGTAACGTGTGACTGTAGCAGTTCCATCACCAGAGAGTACAACTGAAGATCCAGAAGGTTTTCCTCCAACCTTCAACCTCATCGAGAATAAGAAGTCCTCCTCTTCTACTCTGGCTTTTGGAATTATAACTTCAATAGGAGATCGTTTCTCCAAAATTTTATCATGTAAACGATAAGCGGATTCTGAAGTAATATCCAGCCCAGATTTGTATTGCATGGTGAGAAGAGAGTATTCAGTGTAGCTTGAACTAGTGGCCCTGTCCTTGCAAAAGGTAGCAACAAGAACAGTTATCACTTTCCCGTTATTGTCTATTTGCATGTCAAGTGGCCATATTTTCTTTTGCCCCGCTAAGCCCTTCTGTATACCAACATCACCATCATTGCCTACTATTTCATGAGACCACAGCTTTGACATACTGAAATCAGGAAACAGATCAACAGAGAAGCACTGTATTTCATGATCTGTCAACAGAAGGAACCTCCTTTTCGATTCTTTCACAGAATGATTCGGTGCATGCCAGATTAAAGACCTCGGATACCCCTTTTGACCAGAAACTTGACTTCCCTGAGAGGATACATTTATGTTCTCTCGACACTGAATGCCACTAGGAGAGCAGATGAATCTATAAAGTTGACCATTGGAACTACACGCAATAGCAATGCAAACATTCTGCTTATCAGGAATAGCGGAAACGATTAAAGAGTTATAAGAACTCCTTTGTTGCTGCTTGTTTGAGGTGGTCGTATCCTCTGGTTGATCAGTGTAAGTGACCGCAGGAGAGGAAGAATAAATGTTGGGCCAATATACAAACGCCTGAGTTTTCCTGTTGCATAAGAGAACGCCGACAGAAGTTCTTTGTTGAAAGACCGTGTTTGTACCCAATGTGACGTGATCCCAATCAAGAACACAAAGTAACCAAGCGCTACCAGAATTCTTGTTAACATCTTCATCTTCTAGTATGCTTGAAGGAAGTTCAAGAACAATGCACTTTCTTGAAGCTGACGGTGATAGGTAGCTCCATATGAAAAGCCTATTCCCACAAATAATCCATGCCAGAGAGGTTCCTTTGTCCATCCCACCGTATATGCCTGTATCACCTATCAAAACAAGACTAACATTATATCCCATTAAATAACAAGCTAGCATTTCAGGATATTAGGAAAAAAATCGGTACTAACCAGAAAGACGTTTCTGCAATATGTTAACCTGTTCATCACGTACTACTTGGGGAACTTCTCCAACAAATACAGGTTGAATGGGGTCTACATCATCCCCTTTATCACTTTTCTTCGTAGTTGGGATCCTAGGCAATATAAATCAAAGGTTATAACAAAAGAATACTGCCTTCAATAACATCCATTGATTTCATGTATGTCATATTTACAAGATTGAAAGCTCCATTAATATCAAAGACAAGCCAAATTAAAGTCAATAAAACACATATTGCTTCATCACCACTGTTCAGAACTTAAGGCCATCTTGGTATGGCTTCCAGAACTATTTTACACTTAAAATCCCGACTGTTATGTATAATGAACTAAAGGTTACTAGAAACTTCAAACCAAATCCTCATTTTATATGGCTAGATACTGCACTCATATATACATGACCCCTTTAAACCTCCGCCCTATGATGAGGACTTCCGGCTTCAGTACATGCCTTTTTAAGTTCCTCAGATAAACTTAGTAACGAGCTGAATCTATACAACGCAAATATAAAACAGGTTGGATGGGGTCATCCCCTTTGTCACTTGTCTTCTTAGTTTGGATTTTAACAAATATGAATCAAAGGTTATCACAAATAATTACTGCCTACAAGAACATCCATTAATATCACGTGAGTCATATTCACAAGAATAGGAGTTCCAATCATATCGCAACTAGATTATATTAAAGTCAATAAAACACATATTCATTCATCATAAGTGTTCCCATATAGTAACTCTAATAAAACACATGATTGATTTTGCCCTAAGCTGAATGGCTTCTGGCTTCAATACAAGCCTTCTTACGCAAGAGTCAGCAACAAACTTATCACTGGACTTCATCTATACAGCTCAAATAAAATACAGATCTATGCAATCTTGGAAGAGTATAAACATGAGAAGACGTCATGAAATACTTTGATCAACAACAATATATACATAAAACCTAGTCCAAAACAAATTACTGGTAACATTATGTTGAAGAACATGTCAACACAAAGTCTATCAAGTACTCACTCTTCGAAACCCTGTATTTAAGAACGATGTTACAACATCATAAGCTTCTATCTTTCCCTAACAACCATGGCCACAACCTTCGCTTTTCTGCCCAAAATTCCATTTACATGGTGCACTCAACCTTCAAATAGACATAAACTCCACTTCAACTTAACCACAGCAAAATTTTCGTTCAATTAGCATACAGTAAGGTCTAGTGTTACAAGTTACAACGCAGTTTCCTATCGCGATTCTTAAAGTAAATCAGTATACCAATCGTAAATTTGTAAAAATAAAGTAAGAGAAAACGAACACAAACAATTCAACTGCAATATACGTTCTGCGTCCTTACTCGTCAATTTACTTCTACTCATCTACACATTATCCAAAGAGACTTAAAACCTAACAAAAGCTACACATATCCAATATCACCACCAGTAACCAAAGGGATAGTAGTTCAATGTTATCCGCAAAACGAACATCAACATTTCAACCGCAACACGCATCTCGCGTCCTTACTTTCAATTTCCTTCTACTTTATCTAAACACACTCATGACCTAACCAAAACAAAATACACACAAACACATACAGTATCTGCATTCCAAAACCGCAAAACGAACATAAAATCGTTACATTCGCATCAAATCATCACTCATAAATCTACTTCAACCTCAAAAAACGAACATCAACATTTCAACTGCAACACAAACACAAACCCTAACCAAAATAAAAACCGCTACATCCGCATCAAATCATCACTTGTAAATCTACTTCTATTAACATTATACATTCAATCGATCTATACATACACAATAAACTAAGTCCAGTAGTTGAGTAATATACCTGGCGAGAACGGATAACCGCGAAGACGCCCACGCACCACGGCGCTCGCATGGCGTACCGGTACTCGGTCGATCCGGAACGACATTATCCGAAACCGGTTTACGATTCTCAGGCGCCGGAGTGACCGGAGAACCGAAACTTACCGGCGCCGGCGGCGGTTGTTTTCGAGATGTGTAGTTTGATTTCTTCTTTGTGCCTGGTGAAAACATTGTGTTTAATTTGTTGATGTGATGAGAATTGATTTGAAGAAAATGGGTGGTTTAGAGCGCTTATTTTATACAAAATGGAGGCAAATTTTGTTTAAAGATTTTTTTTACTGAGTGAATGAGAATATAAAATGACGGAAGGAAAGAATTTTCTTGGTGTTTTGTTTAATGCAGGCTGAGCGTATGGTCAAAACCGAATAAACCCAAAAAAATTGAACCGAATCGAAAACCAACTTTGAGAAAAGCGCCGAACGAAATCAATTGAAATTCGAGGCAAATCACAATAACCGAACCGAGTAGATAGTTTTATCTTGTTTTAACTTGAACCGAACCGAACCGAGCAAAACCGAAAACCGAACAAAAAATGGTCGGATCGGTTTTGGTCGGGTCGGTTTGTCGGTTCGGTTTTCGGTTGGTTTTGCTCAGCCCTAGTTTAATCTTTATAAAAATGTAAAATGGAGCCCAAGAAAAGGAATTAAGTCAATTTCTCATGTTTGGTATTAGTTTATTTGATTTCGGTTTATATTTTATATATATAACTTTAATTTTTCAGCTCATTTTAAGACCGATCAGTTCATAAAAGCTTATTATGGCACGTATAGGCCTACAAATTATAAGAACCTACAAAAAGCAGGAAAAGTCGGTGGCATTTAATGCTTTGCCTGACTCGCGCATTTATTATATCTGACCCGACCCACGCATTTCCTGACTCCGACCCGCCTAGCTCTCCATTCAAGCCATCCACCTTACAAAACAAATACAACCTGATCCGCTTTTAACAGCTCTCTCTCTCTCTCTCTCTCATACTCTGACTCTCTCTTCTCTCTAGACTTCTCTCTTCCGTACTCTCTCCTTCTAATACTCTTCATAATCTTTCTCTGCTCTGTCATCTATATATTTATCTCAGTCTCTCTCTCTTGTGTGTGTGTATGATGTATCTTATCCGCTTCTCTCTTAATAATGTTATAACATGCAATGCAATTAGCGGGCGCTTTTAGCAACTGTTTGCTTTTGTGGGTTTTGAAGGTGGTCGGTTGATGACGTTGGTGGGTGGTTTGTTTTGCGGGTGTTCTGATTTGTTGGGGATTTGCATAGTGGTTATCTCTAACGGAAAGGTATATTGAAAATATTTAATTCTCATATTAGGGTTTTGTTATAATTTAGGGGTTTGCTTGATTTGTTAATAAATATTGAATTGGGGTTTATTCTGTTTTGAGAATTTGGTTAAATTGAAATATATGTATTGAAGTTGGTATTTAAATAAGTTGGAATTTGATGGGTTTGTGTCTAATTTTGTGGGTTTTAGAATTTAGGGTTTTTGGTGTGGTGAATTGTTGGTTATGGTTTGTGTCTAATTTTATCCGTTTTTAAAATTAGAGGTTTCACACAATACAGCCTCAGCCCACAGCCCACAACCCTCTTCGTTGTCGCCGTTCATGGTGTGTGGCGTTGGTGGTCGGTTGGTGACGTTGGTGAGCTTAGGTGGTGCGAGTGTTCTGAATTGTTGGGGATTCACAGCTAGAGGATTTTGATAACGAAAATGTATATTGAAAAGATGAAATATGGGTATGTTATGTGGTGGTATAGCTTTTGGAATCAACACGTATCCCGCACGTGGAAATAGATAAACAGGTTCTATTATGGCTTTTTGATAAGATACATGAAGTATAGGTCTATAAACCTATGTAGCATGCATGGCATCATGTGCATGGTTATTTGACATACATACATTACACATAAAAGAGTCCAAGTCATATGCATATTTAGATATTTGAAAGATATCAAATATAGCAAGAGATATGCAATCTATAAAATACTTCAAGATTTGAGAATATATTTTAAAGATATACTCAATTTCCTCGGATTATATTCAAGCGAAATATTTAGCGGATATATACAATCTTTTTAGATTATATTCGATTCATACGAATCCATCTCGTGATATATAAATAGGTATGATCGGCAAACGGAGTTGAGGACATTACTCTTCTTGTCTCCCTCTCTCACTATACTATTCTCATTGACCAAGTATAGACCATGATGAGTTAAACTGACTTGAGCGTCGAAGTGTAATACTCACGGGGAGGAAAAAGTCACGTGTAACGACTCTAACGCGTGCTTTTTGTTGTGCAAGTTATACAGGTAGACAATTTGTGACTATAAGGGAACAAGACCAGCGGGCCATCCTGTGGACTTACGTATCATTAATTGGCGCCATGTTGGACCGACAAAAATACATTCCACTAAGTCTTAAACTAGATTTGATTGCAGATAAACTCGTCCACCATCGTGTCATGCACCCCAGAAAAACCAATGACCGACATCTAAGGAACCTAACCAGTGGATGTACTAATATATCTGTGTACCCGCTGAGTGACGAATCATATACTTGATCATAGCCTAGGAAACTAGTTGGATGATCTCGTCATGCAATTACGTAGTGCAAAGTTTTTGGAACAAAGACAACACCGTCGTACTCTAACTCTCTCCTAAGAAAGATAAAAGAGAACCCCACATCAGCCTACAAACAGAACGCCCATGACCGTCTTGTCATAGAGTCCGATGTGCGGTCAGATTCAGAAGGATCCACACGAAGAGGCGATGCGACAAGCACCCAAGTGGAAGCCGCCTTGCAAGACCAAACCTAGTAAGAAGAGTTCGGTTTGCAATTGAGAAACATTAAAGATCTTCAAAACAAAGACCCAGCAAGCATCTCGAATGATTTTGTTCAGCCTTAATATTGTGGACAATACCGAGATTTCCGAGTTCAACAATGAGAGTCGTTTTTCGTGTAGTAATTTGGATTTTTTAATGTTTCGTTTAGCTTTACCGGTTTAACTGGGAAATTGTTTCGTTGTTAGCTGAGAATTGTCTCGGGACCTTAGCGAGAGCCGTGGACGTCAATTCGTTTGTAGGTATTTGGAAAAATACCGCGTGTTTTATGTTTTTTAAGCAATGTTTAAAAATTTGCATAATTTTTAGCGATACCGTTACTCGTTGCGTTACTTGCGCGTTATCCGTGTTTGTCACGCGTTTTACACTAAAATATAAGCCTTAGCATGCAGACTTGGAAAATTAATTCATTGTGAGTAAGCGCACTAGCAAGACAAGTATTATGTAAAAGAAAGAATGGTTCCCCCCCATCTTTTTGGATTTTCGGTGTGCACCATGACAACAAACACAAGACATTGGTGGACAGTTTAATTCAAAGGGAATAAGACAAGCACACGATCACATGTTATGGAGCTAGCGTTAATCCAGGTCATTGAGTGAATCATTTTGGTCCCGCCTCCTCATTTTGTCTTATTATGGTACACATAGACACTACACCTTGAGTGTGGTGAAAGTAAACTTGGGTGTGTTTGTATACTCAATTCTGAGGTTCATTTGTTCATTTCTTAACACCTACTACACTTTACATTTGAGCTTCTTTCCATCATTGTTAATCCTAAACTCACCGACGTAGAAAGTAACGCAAATATATTCCAAATCCGCATATTTTTTCATCTTTTTGAGCAAAAAACATTGAAGATTTATTGAAGGTTTGATGACTTTTGTATCTATCGGGGTATTGTGCTAACACAAACATTTGGGTTTTTTGTGCATAACTCTATTGTTATACTAAATCTTCTAGAGTGTTTTGACGTCTGTCAATATGTCTTAAACACTTGTACTTTTCATACTTCTCATGATGCATAAAAATACTCGATTGTTGTACATTATTTGTAAAAAACAAAGGTTTAAAACACTACATAAACCCTAAAGGGTGTTCATAGCGAAGCCATACATAAAATAAATATAAGGAAATCTTAGTTTTGGATCGTGGTTATTTTATGTGTAATAAAAATGATTATGCTATAGTTCATTTGTTTGACTTATGTTTAACAAGTTGTGGACAAGCTTATTTAATTACTTTTGAGGCTTGTATTGGGCTTTGTTATATATTCGGCCCGCTAAATGAAAACAAAGATAAGATTAATTGTTTAGCTTTTTTTGTTTTGAGTATATTATTTTGTTAGCTTATTTTCTAGCTTTTTGTGAAAGGACTAAGTGAATAAACTTATTCGGATCAATAGAATCAAGCATCGAATATTTGGTTTATTAAAGCATTAAGCTTACGTTACACATACAAGACCAACACTATGAGGATACATTCTTGTGAGATCATCTGGTTTGGTTATTATACTTGACTTATTGTAGCTTATTAAATAGCTTATCTTCGATGGTCACGTATTTATATACACAAGTTTGCTTGTATCGAATTAAATGGATAAGTAAAAACTACATTTTCGGACGTAAGGGCAGAAGCCAACATAATATGCAAAAGCCAAAGCAGAACAAGCTACGGTGTTGTTTATTGATACGTATAGAGTGAAGTGACTGTATTTAATAGTGTTACTCGATTTAGATGTTTTAGGTTTATAATTATGTGTTAGACGTGGTATCGACGTTATAAGATTAATAAGCGGAATTTGATGACGAGTAAATTGTAAATATGGAAGTGATTTGCAAAGTATGGGTGATTAAATTATAAGTCGTAGCAGACTTTGAAAAACAGTGTTAACACGTCGAACGGGTCATGCGAAATTTTGTAATATTCTCCCTATACTTAGAATATATTTGGAAAAACATAATCTCGAATAAAGTACTTGTTCGTATTAAAATGACGCATAATCTATTTGGAAATATATAAATGAATAAATGACAAGTTTGTACTTTAATGTATTGAACAATAACAAATATAAGTAACCCATTATAATGTTATATAATATTTATATATGTACGTTTCGTAAAAACTGCGCATCACTAACAAGTTTTTAAATATATAACAAACGTTTGCTTAAATGACAATATGAACGTTGCATGCATCAATGTATTGGACAATAACCTTCCGAGTCTAAATCGAAACCCCTATTCTTCTTAGTACTATATCCGATGTACCGCAGATTGCATTCCAGTAACCATGACTTGTGAGTATGACTCTTTAATCAGCGTATTGTCTCAAGGGCGTTCATAGCACCACTCTTTTAATCGTTTTAATAAATGTTTATAACTGTGGGTTGTAGAGAAACATTGCTTGCTTTTAAAATTGGACACAGAGTGACTTTAGTAGAGATTTGCCCTGCTTTACGTGAGGAGTCTAAGTAGCTGTTTGACACGAACTGCGATACGATGCTATCATGAACTGTCAATCTACTTGACTGGCAGGACTCAGGTCGAGGGAGGCGTATGAGTAAATAGATCTATGGGGACTATTTATCCGTATTCCGGGTGAGTATAAGCGTGCTTCACTACCCAACGGGCGCAGCCGCATAAACGGTTTATATCATGTCGTGATGGATTAGGTTGGCTTTGGATGTCGGGACACCTGGAGAAAGGGCACATATTACTATATGCAATGTACATGCTAGCATACACAAATTAGCTTCAGTTTTGTCTATGAGCTGTTAGGGCAACGTAAATACTTATTTATGTGAAGTTGTATTGGTTATTACTGTCGGATGCATAATGTTGATAACTTGTGGTCCTCGTAATAATACGTCTTTGAACTAAACCTATGAATATCACTCAACTTTATGTTGAACGTTTTAAGCAGTTGTTTTTAAGGTGCTATAGCAAGGATGCTGTGTTGACTTATATGGAGTCTATATGCCCACACAAGTTTACCAAGAAGATTTATCTATTCGTTTTAAATACCGTTGTTGAACCTTTTTAAGCTTTTTTGCCTTTTTTTTATCTTTTTCCGCAGTTTTAAATTGAAATCTTTTGAATTTAATCGATGTAAAACTTATTATTATTATTTTTAATATAGGCAAACGGTGTTTATTTAAAAACGTACCCAGGTAGAGGTCGTTTTTATGCTTTGTAATTGAGTGATCAATCAACTTTTCAGTCACGCCTCGGACACGTGGTCGTCCAGGCCCGTGCTGGGCGTGTTATTTGTGTGACTGTTTGGTGTCAAGAGCCAAGGTTATTAGAAGAACCAGGTAGTATAAACTTGGCTGGACTTATAACCGTATGTGATCCTAAAGTGATTATGTGCCTTCACGTGATCTTAGTAGTACGTATGACATATGTAAAGTGATACGTAAGAAATAATATATACGTAATTGATATAGTCTAGTAGTTAAGACTAAAGTCATTTGTAATTGTTTCTTATTTCATCCCATCATGACTGTACTCGCGAATGTGACTCATTCCATTTATTCTATGCGCATTCATTCCAGTGTTATTCATTTGCATGCTATTCTCATTTACCTTCACCCATTAAGTATTAGTGCTCATTGACTATGGTGATTATAAAGTATGTGTTATTTGAACTTTGATTGGCAGTTATGTGTGCTAAGTTTCAGTTATTCGATTTCTTCGGATTTAATTCGAGGATACGGTCTGGGAGACCCTTTGGACGATGAATTTTTGTTTTGGTACCATCCGTATACTATTCGACACCACACCAGTTGTTACTCCACTTACCACTCAGAATGACCACACCAGTGATACCACATGGAGGCACCTTATTTCAGAGCACCTACTATTTCTCACCATTCAGACTATACACCTAGCGCTCACCTGTATTACTCACCATGTTTGATCTGATTCAGAGTCTGATCTCCATCAGAGGAGCCATCTTCAGACCACATACCCCAGTACCAGCTAACCTCACAGACTCTTATCATCGGATGATGACTCCCAGCGACAGTGAAGTGGTACACCAGATACACCATTATCATCCTACCCCATGATACACCTTTTATGAGAATTTACCGCTTCTACCCAGAGATAACCTACCATACCTCGTCGCGAGTTAGTTCTAGCATGGTGGCAGCCTAATCCTTTGGTCGACCGTACCGCTACAATGTCTTAATGGGACGGTACAACATGGATACCGCGGAGGAGGAAGAGGGTTAGACGATTACCCATACCTCTTCATCGCTCTTGCTGGAGGACATTCTATCTGACAGTTCTTCTTCAGATTCATCATGCAGAGGCCCTATCCTCAGATTTTCATTCGGATGCATTCATCGTGTTCATTCTTCGAGACACTCATTGTTAGATCATTTTCACCAGATTTTCCGGGTACTTCTGCGGGGCTATCTCGCAAGAGAAATAGGTCCCGCTTGAATCTGTGACCTGCACAGAGATATCATCTGTATTGTGAGCTTTATGTCTCTGTCCGTGATGATTTGCTACCATCGTGAAGAGAGTTCGGGATTCTGGTTGTTGTGGCAGAGGCTAGAGGTGATCCTAGAGAGATCTAGTTTGATGGCATGATGTTATGGTCGGTGGTTAGTGATGAGGCCTCATTTAGAGCTGGATAGTGATCCTGAGGTGCCAGGCAGAGATTGACAGAGTGTTTTTGTCCTTACGCTGATGCTCTTAGGGATGAGGGTGTGATGTTAGGGTTGTAGTGGAGAGACTTGCGCTTGATCGAGATGAGACGAGACGGGTTCTCTTTGTTTTTTGTTTGTTGGTGAGAGACTCCGCCGCTTCAGCAGGTAGGGTTAAGAGGGTTACGATTCCTGTGATGCCAAGAGGACGATCGCGCTGAGCACTGCTCAGCGAGGATCGGTTTAGATCGTGATCGCACATATGAGACATTGGTGAGGACTTTGGTTCAGAGGTTCAAATGATCACACTCAGGATATCCAGACACCATCGTTACAGGATATGAGGGGGAGTTCAGAGAGAGCAGGTGACACAAGGATTGTTGGGATTGAGTCGGCAGTTATGCCTTTGACAGAGAGGATTGCTGAGTTGGGGAGGGATAAGACAGGATGGCTTAGTGGCACATGATGTGTTTAGAGTCAGAGAGTTGACCGACTCCAGCGCGGCATGTCACGTATCGCAGAGAGAGTTGCTCGGCAGGAGATGGACGACTTCGAATTATTATGATCGAGTAGAGATGTAGGAGACTTGTTGCATGTGTAGAGAAGCTCACAAGGGCTACCGTTCTTATTGAATGGCTTCGTTAGGTATTGCAGCTGTAGTAGCGTAAGTTTGAGATGACTCGTAGTGTTAAGAGAACTCGTATTTTCTGTTATTTTGAAACGTTATGTGATTAATCACTTTCTGTTCGATGATATGAAAATTGATGGTTTATCTAAGATATGATGTCGATTTGATTTACTTTGCTCTTAGGTGTCATGGCATTATGGGATTTGTACGTATGTATAATTTTTGGTCTATATTTTCTATGTGATGTAACCGTAATTTTTATATATACCGTTTCAGTATAATCTCGCATGTACCTAGAAAATCTTACCAAGCGTCTATACTTGGTGTTGTGTTGTAGGAAATGCCTAACACAACGATCTCGTGGCAGTCCGCCATGACTCACGGAGGGAGTTTGAAGAATTGGGTTGCTCGCGCTACCGAGTAGTGAAGAGTTGGAGGCTCGTGAGCCGCAGGACCCTGAACCCCTGATTTGAGAATGGGGGACTGAACTTAGAAGCTGAGAATGGAGGAAATAGAATGAATGGTGGAGGAAACGGACAGAAATGGTAGGAAAAGGAAATGGAAACGCAGGAAATGGAAATGGAGGAATGGAAACAGAAAATGGGAATCATGGTATGAACTGAGTTTGGATGGTTTCATGACCAGTGGCTCGAGAGTGGCACTATTCTCAAGACTTCATTGAAGTGCTGAAGCGCGCACATCAAAATTTTCGAGGTAACTGAGGCCGGCTGTGTCGGATTGACGCGCCTGTTGAGAAGATGGCAGATATGAGTTCAATATCAGTAATAGTCCAACTGAAAAGTATCAAAGTGAAAGTATAGCTATTGCACATGGCTATGGACTAAGTGCTTAGGACTGGTGGAAACTCTCCATAAGAGGAACATTTGTGTGAGTGCCAATCGCAGCTTGCATACCATGAATTGGGTGATGGAACTAATGAAGTGATGACAGAGTGTATTGCGCCAGTCCAGAAGATGGAGACTGACAAGTGGAATTTGACCGCGCGAAGGGGAAACGAACATTGACTGCTGAGTACACTCAAAGGTTTCAGGAGTTGAGTTTGTGGGTGTACTATAGAAGGTCCGAGATGAAGAAGACAGAGTGATGAGGTGTCGATTGGACGCGCTTTATACGGACAACATTCAAGGTGTGTGGGATTGCTGCGAATTCCCCAACAGACTCCAGGAGAGTAGAATACGCAGATTGCCTAGAACCATGATGGACAAGAAAGTCCAGGATTATGTGCAGAGTGCTTGGAGAATAAGGAAAGGATGGAGAGTAATCTAAGGGTATAATCCGTAGTGTGATCAGCAACCGCCGTTACAAGAGGCTCTAAAATATAGTGGGCAGAATATGGCCGTGTTTTATACGGCTGGGAACATGAAAGAAAGGTGATATGCTGGGCCACTACCCTATCTGCCAACAAGTGGGTAGTTGCATCATGAAGGGTTGTGTACTCGAGACGCTGTGGAAAACTGATAAGAAGGCTGGAATGAGACCTAGGATATGTAGGGCTAGTGAACATATTGCTACCATGAAACCTCAGAGGCGTGAGTTGGAAATCAGCAGGGTATTGTCATTTGTTATGGTGTGGAAGACCCTAGGGACATTTTAAGAGGATTGTCACTAAAGTTGATGAAATCAGAAACCGTGGAAACAGACCAGAAAACAAGAATGGAAAACAGACTGGAAACCCGACTGGAGGAACAGAGTCTACGGCGAGAGCTTACGCTCGCCATATTGTGGTGGAGGCTAGGAGGAACAAACCATGATGTCCAAATATTGTCACGGGTACGTTTATTGCTCTATAACTGTTATGCTTCTATCTTATTTGATTCGCGAGCGGCCGATAAAGCTTGTGTCGACTACCATTTAGTGCTTTGCTTGATGTTACACCAACCCACTTTAGTAAACGTGTTATGCGTGAGACAGAACTTAGCGATGGAAGGTATTTCAGAAAGCACAATTATTGTTTCCTTAGAGGTTGCCACTGTTAGGGATTAATTAGGTCCTCCGTTCGACATTGTCTAATGCCGTAGAGCTTGGTAGCGCTTTGACGATCATCATTGGTATGGATTGGTTGGCGAGATAATACGATGCGTTGATGTTATTGTGACGGAGCAAGGTTGTTCGTATTCCATTGGAAATGACGGTGTGATAATCTGAAGGTGATAGTTTTCGCAGGTGGCTCAGTTAAGGTTGAATATCAATATACTTGTGCTACGAAGATCCAAAGTATATTGAGAAGAGGATGTCAGATTTTGTATCTGGCTCAAGTTACATACCTAAGTAAGGCTGAGGATAAGAGTCGGAGAAAACGCGAATGAGGAGCTGTGCCATGTACGGGAATTACCAGATGTCTAGCTTAGAGATTTGCCTGGCGTTAGACTACCGACTCGACAAGTTGAATGTTAAAATCGATTATAAGTCCTAGTGCGCACCTGTAGCACGTGCACCGATATCGAATTAGCAGTCCAGTGCGTAAAATGCAAGAGTCGGTGTGCTGCTCAGTTACAAGAACTTTCTGACCTCTAAGGATTTATAAGACCCGGTTTTTCCTCACCTTTGGGGGCACAGTTTTGTGTGTCAAGAAGAACGATGGTTCTTTTTCGGGATGTGTGACCGTCGGATACTATCGTGAATGAACAAGCGTACTGTGAAGAACAAATACCCCATTCCGAGAATCAACGATTTGTAGAATCTGATCAATTTCAAGGATCAAGAGTACTGTTCTGTCAGGTATAGACTCTATGAGATCGACTGAGAGAATGGGTATCATCAACTCAGAGTTGTGAGGGAAGACATTTCAAAGACAGTCATTAGGAACTCGCTATGGTCCTATCAGAGTTCCCATCAGGTGATGCTGTGCGCTTGTTTAGACTAACGCAACAGCAGTTGTTCTGACCTTGATTCGAATAGGTGTGTGCCAAATACCGTATCTGAGATAGCATTCGTTATTGTATTCCTGTGCGATGGTTGATATTTTGAGTCTTCTTCCAAAAAGCAGAAAGGAGCAATGAAGCGACATCACTTAAGTTGATCCTGAATTTATTGAAGAAGGAAAGCAGTGTACGCCAATTCTCAAACGTGCGGATTGTTGGCTTGTCGATAGGAAAATTTCTTGTGTCACGTGTATTGATAGTGAGGCATATCATGGTCCCGGCGAGATTGAGGCAAGCAAGATTGGGCGTCGCCAAAAGATAGTACGAGATTCGCCAATTCTTAGGTTGGCCGAGATTACGACCGCACGATTTATGATGGCTTTTTCTCGATAAAATCGCTTAGACTATGACAAAAGTATTACTCTAGGAGTAGAGCGTGCTAAGTTTGAATGGAGGAGAAATGGCTGAAGCTGCAGTTCCAGTTGTTGAAGCAAAAATTGTATAGAGCGCGATTTGGCATTACAGAGGGCAAGCTGAGAACTTTGGGTATATTGCGATGCTTCCGCATGAAGGGGTTGGGCGCTGGTTGTGATGCAGAGTGAGATGGTCATAGCTTCTGCAATGACCCGACCTAACTCAGGTGTTCTGTCGATGAAGAACTATAACCTACACAACGGACTTAGGCTTGGTGCTGCAGTAGTGTTTTGCCCTGGAAGATGTGGAGACCTCTTACCTAGCAGTTCTCGGTATTACCAAGAGTGTTGTGTTAGCCGATCATAAGACGTTTACAAAACACTTACTCGATCTGCAAAGAGCTGAATATGAGACAAAGACGTTGGTTGAGAGTTGTTGAGCGACTACGGACTGTGAGATTCGATAGTCATCCGGAAGGCGAACGTAGGTGGATGACGCGCTCCTAATGTCGAGAAGGAAAGTAGCAAGCCGCTACGATGTTCGAGCTTGATTTGGTTATGACAATAGGGGTTAAACTTCCTAAGCAAATTTTAAGTGCTCAATCGGAAAGCCAGAAAGGAAAGAAGTTTATCAACGAAGATTTGCGTGGTGTATGATTATAAGAGTTGGAAGCGTCGTGCTGCGGAAACGTGTTTTGTTGAACAATCGAAGGTTGGATTTCGTGGTTTCGGAGAGTGGAGGGCCTTGATTATGCATGAGTGCATGATGAGTCTCGAAGTATTCCACACCCAGGATCGAATAAGAATGTACAGGACTTGAAGAGTTTATTGGTGGCCGACAAGAAAGCAGAGAAGATTGCACTTATGTCAGCAGTGTTTAATCATGTGCAAAGGGTGATAAAGATAGAATATCAGAAACATTGGTTTGTTGGTTCAACCCAGAGATCCCGAAATAGGAAATGGGGAGAACATAACAATGGACTTATGTGACTAAACTGCCGTGGACAAGTTCAGCTGAGGCAGACTCCGATTTTGGGTTAATCGGTGACCGTTCTCACTAAATCTGTGTTCTTGCTATGGACAGAGAAGATGACATGTTAGAAAAATTGACGAGACAGACCTGAAGGATGTAGTTCTAATAGGCATGGAGGTACTCGGTTTTCGATCACTCTGATCGCGAGTGGGTAAATTTACTTCACATTTTTAGGATGTCTCTACAAAAGCATTAGGTATCGAGGGTTTATGAGTACAGCCTATCATCCATGAGAACGATGGTCAGAGTGAGGAACCATTCAGACGTTAGAGGATATGTTTAGTGGCACCTGTTAACTCGACTTAGAAATGTTCGGGATAAACACCTTACTGTGTTGGTAGAATTTTATGTTATAACAAACAGTTACCATACCAGTCATTATGGCTGCTCTGTTTGAAGGCGTTGTATGGGCGCATAGTGTCGATCACCCACTTGCTGGGATGAAGGCTGGGGACTGTCAAGCTCACTGGGCCTAGAGATCAATCCACGATGACAAACTGAGAGAATAGTTCAAATCGAGGAAAACATGATCAAAGTCCGCCCGTGTGATCGTTCAAAAGAGCGAATGCCGTGATGTCAGAGAAAACCTCTTGAAGTTTCAGAGAAGGGGATAAGGTCATGTGAAAGTAGTCTCCTTGTGGAAAGGAGTGATTCGTTTTGGAAACGGGGAAGCTGTGAAACCCTCAGTTATATTGACCTTTTAAGATCATGATGCCAGGTAGGAACCGTTGCTGAGCGTCTAGAATTCAGAGAGGTTGAATAGAGTTCATTGTGATGATTTCACGTTTCGAAAATTGAAGGAATGCCATGCTGATGAACCGCTTTGCTATACCATGGATGAGATCCAAAGTTGACGACAAATTGAATTCATCGAAGAACCTGTCGAGATTAGACCGTGAGTCAAAGCGTTTGAAGACAGAGTCGATATATACAATTGTTTAGTGCGGTGGACTCAGGAGAAGTCCTGAGTTCAATCCTCGGGGAGCGTGAAGAGCCAGAAATGAAAGGATAATTACCGACCTATTCACATCAAGACTCTGCACTCCGCTGCTGAGGTGCCGTCCTAAGGCTTTGAGGGACTCAAAGCTTCTTTAACTGAGAGGAAAGAATGTGACAACCCGATATTTTGCCGTTCATACCAAGGTAAGCCGTTTCCGTGTAGTAATTTGAATTTTTTATGTTCGTTAGCTTTACCGTATAACGGGAAAAATTGTTTCAGTGTTATTGAGCGTCTCGGGAGCGAACCGGGACGCCATGTCGTTGTAGTATTTTGGAAATATCGCTTTTTGAGATAGTTTTTTAAGCAATGTTAAAATTTAATAATTTTTAGTGATACGTTACCTCGTTTCGTTACTTGGTTATCCGGTGTGTTTTACGAAAATATAAGCTTTTAAGCATGCAGAATTGGAATTAAATCATTTTGAGAAAGCACTAGAGAAAGTATTATAAAAAATGAAATGGTTCCCTTACCACATCTCTCCTTGGCATTTTCGGTGCACCAACAACAACAGAAGAGAGATTGTGGACTAGTTGAACTTCAAATGGAATAAGAAAGCCTCACATCCACATGGTATGTGCTAGCTTAATCCTCATGTGAGATCTCATTTGTAGCGTCCCACCCCTTCATCTATTTTGTCTTTTATTTCGGTTAACACACACACCTTGATGGTGTGATTGTAACTTGTGTGTTAATATACTCATCATGGTGCATTTGTTCATTTACTTACACACACGACTTTACTATTTTTGAGCTCTCCTTTGCCCTCTTGTCATCCTAAAACCCCACGTAAAACCCAGAACATATAACCTAAGCCTTATATTTGATCATTCTTTGATCTATATGGTACAAAAAAAAACACAGTTGAAGATTTTATTGAAGTTAGACTTTTTTTTATTAATCCGAGGTATTTGTTTTGTAAACAACATTTGGGGTTGTCTATAAATCTTTGTTCATCACCTGAAAATCTCTCTAGTTTTTGTAGTCTTCAAAATTCTTAGAACAAACTTGTAACTTTTATACTTCTCATGATGCAATAGCATCTAGTTGTAACCATTTATCGTTTGTAACAAAAACAGTTTAAAAACTACATAAACCCTTAAAGGCTGTTCATATATTTCGAACCATACATAAATAAATATAAGAATCTTAGTTTGATCGTGGTTATTTTTGTGTAATAAAAATGATGCTATAGTTCATTTGTTTGACTTAGTTTAACACGACTTTGTGGAGAGCTTATTTAATAATTTTGAGCTTATTGGTGGTTGTATATAATTTCGAGCCAACATGAAAAACAAAGGAAAGATTAATTGTTTAGCTTATTTTGTTTGACATATATTTATTAGCTGTATTTTCTAGCTTTTTGGTGAAAGGCCAAATGGATAAACTTATTCGAGAGTCAATAAATAAGCTCGAATAATAGTTTATTAAAGCTTAAAAGCTACGTCCTACATAAAAGACCCTACACTATGAGAACATTTTTGAGCTCATAGTTGGTTATTTACTTGACTTATTTGAGCACTTGTTTATAAGCTTATATTGATGGTGTCACCGTATTTTATTACACGCAATATTTTGCTTCTAACTAGAATTAATTGGATAAGTAAAACTACATATTTCGGTACGTAACGGGCCAAAGCCCAACATTATGCAAAACGCCCAAAGCATACAAGTTTCGGTGTAGTTTATTGGATAAGTTCGTGATGAGACTATTTAATGTGTACAGTTTAGATAGTTTTAGTTTAATTATTTTTAGACGTTACGGAACGTTACGATTAATAATGATTTGATGACGAGTAAATTGTAAATTATGGAAGTGATTTGAAAGTGTTTGTAAATTTAAAAGTCTCTGACTTTGGAAAACGTGTAAACACGGAAAGGTGTAATCAATTAGACCGCTGTTAAGGGTGTCTTGCCGAGAGAATTTTGTAAATCTCTAAGACTTAGAAAACTATTGGAAAAAAGACATAAACGATAAACTCTACTTCGATAAATTACCTAACTATTTGGAAATATTAAATGATGAGTATGACAAGTTTTATTTATGATTAACAATTTATAATAATATCTAATACCTATATAAGTAATATAATATTCTCTATATGTCGTTTCGTAAAACTCGATCCTAACTTTTTAAAATATATAACTAACGTTTGCTAAAATGCGACAGATGAACGTGCATGCATCATTGTAGTACATTAAACGCCTTGTCCGAGTTAGAATCGAAACCTCCCTATTCTGTTTAGGTGTTCATACCAGTGTACCGCCGGTTCATTCCAAGTAACCTGACAAATTTGTGACGTGTTATACTTTTACCTTTCATAGGTGGGAGATGCTATAGGCCCACTCGGTTTATGTGTTTTTAAATATATGTTTTTATAACTTGGGGTGAGAAACATTGCTTGCTTTTAAAAATGGAACAAGTACTATTACGTGAGATTTCACCTGTTTACGTTGTTGCCTAAGTAGCATGGTAGGACTCCACTACTGCCCGACCTATAATTGAACTTGTCAATCTTTGGATGGAGGACTTACCCGGTCGAGGGAGGCGATATGAGTAATAGATCTATTGGTGTCATAAGTATCCCTATCCGGTTTGTGAGTAGCGTCATACTTACCACGGGCGCCCCGATAATGGGATATATATCATGTCGTAGTCTGGTTAGGTTGCGCCTTTGGTTCGACACGAAGGGCACAATTACATATATAGCAGTGTACATGCTAGAATACACAATTAGCTTCAGTCATGTGATATATAGCGCAGTAAGATACTTTTTACTGGTGAGTTTTATGAAGTTGTATTTGTTATAACTGTCGATACATGTTGAGTGTGGTCCACTATAATATGTTGGAACTAAACCTATGAATTCACGTCAACTTTATGTTGACAGTTTTAAGAATGTTTTTCTCAGGTGAGCCTTAGCAAGGATAGCTTTTGAGTTGACTTATATGGAGTCTAAATATATGCCACACCAGTTTACCAAGAGATTTTTCTTTGTTTTTTAGTACATTGGGGGGAAGTTAATCCAACTCATGCATACTACAATGGTTCCTGTACAAGTAAAGACACAGAAGATCCAAGCTGGAGTACAAGTTTCAAGACAAGGAGTACCCAGAAGACATCTTCAGCTTTGGAAGCGCTTTGGAAGACTTTATTTGTGTTGTATTTGTACCTGATAGGAACATTGTAAGTAATTCCGTATGTCCACATATTGGGGGAAGATTGTTAGCCCTAAAATATGGTGACTAATCCGGAATTACATTTATCATTTATAGTCGGGTCGGGTTAGTTTAGCTAGTCGATGCCGGGACTATAAATACCCCCTCCATACTTCCATAGAGGGGTAGAAGTTCACATTTGTAAAGTGTGAGTGTGTGTGTCTTCCTTCTTTTCTCTCAATCTCACACACAACTTCATATCATATCTTTTCTCTCTAATAAACATGGATCAATTTCTTTTCCATTTTACCATACCTCCGGATCGGTTGTTCTAAGGGTGAATCTTATGTTAACAATTGGCACCAGAGCACAGGGGGAATTCGTGTTGTTTAACTACTGATTATGTGGTGTATAAGCTCAAAAATTGTGGCTTATTTTAAAGAAAAAAGGCCACAGCTCCAAAAAAAATTGGCTTATTGGGTTGTTAATCTTGTTCTTTCCTTGATCTACATATTAAACAGGTTAGATTGCTACCAAAATCATGGATTACTCAAGCATCTAGTTTGATTTATAAGCTTAAAAGGTTTGGTTTATTTATGTGTTCTAAGTGGTGGTTTGGTTCGAATTTGATGATTCACGAAGAAAGGCTTGTAATTTCGTGTTATACATTCTTCTAACCACTTAGTATTATGCCCCTAAAGCTTATTTGAGTTGTTAATCGGCTTGATTGGCTTGATTTTGCTTATTCCGTGCTAGTGTTCTACATGGTGGTTTGATTAAAAAATCATTATATTGGTGGCGGTTTGACATAAAGTAGGGACAAGATCCAAATTTTAAGGAAAAAGTAGCCGGCGGTTTGATTATAATAATCAATTTTATTAGCCGGCGGTTTGCCAAAGGTCACGGCGGTTTGCTTATATATGAAGGTGGTTTGACTAAGTCAAAGGCGGGTTGCCTGGAGGTGGGTTGCCTGGAGGCGGGTTGCCAAAATAAGTGGCGGTTTGACCACAAAACAGGTGGCGGTTTAACCAAAAAGAAGAGGCGGTTTGCCTAATTTTTGGCGGCGGTTTGGCTTACTATTGGAGGCGGTTTGCTTAACTTTTCACATTAACAAATCTCGTTTCCATGAACTTTTAACGACAAAAGTTAAACCTTAACAAAACAAGTTAAACCTTAACAAACCATTAATCTAAACCATCCACAAGGACTTATAAAACACCACAATCAACCATAATAACACACTACACAAACAACAACACTTAATCCCAAAACGATCCTGAAAAGATTCACTTAAACGACAAAACGGCTAGAGATTCGGATTACGATGACAAGTGATTACGAAGTTGATTTGGTATCCCTTATTTGAGATTGAAGTTGGCTTTCATAAAGGTGTCTGCTTATTTCATCATCGAGACTTCCTTCTATTCTATCGATTGATGACTTGCTTGAACGTATACAGTTATGATTAAGACTTGGATTATTTAGTTTCCAAAAGTCAAGGGGTGGTTGGATGAAGACCTGGATAACTATCACTTAAAAGAGTTACATTATAGTACTCATTGTCACACGCAGATGATGATGTGGATAATTTTAAGAGGTGTTGTACTTCTTATACTTTTGATGTTGGGTATAAGGTACTTAGAAATTTTCTTCTGCACCGTTCTTCAATCAACAATAGTGCAAGATTAAGTAACAAATTTGGGGGATTTTACTTCAGTTTCAAGTTTGGAATATCGGGCTTACTTCACCAAGTGATCAATACAATAGCTGACAGAATACGAGGTTGGTAAGTTATCCAGAGAGTTTAAAGGTTGAGATGTAATCAGCACTTCTCACGGGTATT
>BQNB010009005.1:54568-88119 GCA_026074375.1 Tanacetum coccineum
ACGCCAAAGCCAGGCATTCGTATGTTTGCCTAATATAACTCGGACTAATGATTAAATGACTATAAACACATAATGCATCTCAAATCTTTTAGATGCATCATTATATATTTTCTAGCTATAAATTAAGTGCATATAGTACGTTTTATCAATTTAGGCAAACCTATGTATTTTTCGTCTTTTGCGGGTCAAATTTATTGCTGGTGCTAAAATCAATTTCGAAAATAATTCGAATGCATCTAAATGAATAGAGGTGTGTCTATTTAAGTCGATGCATCTCACCTCAACCAAATGGTTGTGAGTTCAAAAACACTGCTTAGGACATATGAAATAGATAATTAAAATTACTGTTTTAGAAGAAAAAGATTGTTTTCCTTTCTTTACCCTCCTTAAAAAATATGATGCCCAATTTAAAGAGTATTTTAGACTTTGAAGTTGAGGCAACAAGGAAAAAAGTGAATTGCAATATTTGTGTTTTTCACAAACACTTGCACACGTTGAAGTAAAGTTTAGGATGCACGCAAGTGAAAAGTTGCAAATAAAATGGCGGATCTTTGATGTGAGTATAAGATAATCTTTTAGCTAGTAAGGGAAAACGAAAAGTGGGGACTTTTGTATTTCATAAAAAAAAATGTTTCCTTATTAGGTATGCTCCACTATGATTTTTTATTATTTTTGAATATATGTTTAGTTAAAAAGCTTAAATACTTTCAAAATTGGTATTATTTTGGTGGAGAAATCTGATGGAGAAAAAAAACACATATATAAATATATGTGTCAAATTTATAAAAACAAAAACTTAAAAAAAAAAGATGAGGTAATTAATAAAACTTTAGTGGTTTAATTTTAAATAAATTATATAGAGTTAAGTGTAAATTTATAAATTTACAAATTTTATTATAACTTAAAAAAAAAAGCAAATAACCCTTTAAACTTTCATAACTTATAAAACAAAAAAATAATAAAAATTATATATATATATATTTAAAAAAAACATAACCTATGCATTAAATCTACTACTCTAAAGAAAACAAAAGTTCCTATAAAATAAACAAAGTATCCGTTTTATACCTTAGCTTTTTTCCTTAACATATTTAAATAAAGTTTGTTGCTAGTCTTATGTAGGCTTATCCATTATGCCGAACTTGATATATTAGAATTAAGATTGTTACCAGTCTATGTGACTTGTTAAAGTGCCAATCTTAATTCTCTAGGCTAAGCATTCACGAGTCTCTTTCTTAGAGATTTTAAATTGCGAAGAACGAGAAATGATAGAGTCGATTATAAGTCATGATATTAAACGTGGAATAGTTGTTTTTCTTTTAACACATAAGTATTTAATTGTGGCTTTTTCCTCCACTAGCTTGTTCACTTGTATATTAATAAGGTTTTAATAAATAAGGTTGTCCGGTTCAACTTAATCTTTAGTGAATCCCCACTAACTTGGAAGACAATGCCAATAAAATAGGTACACATCAGGATTCGAAATTTTAAAGAGCCTTCGGGTATATGGTGTAAGTAGAGTTGATCATGAGATTACTTATGCCTTAAAGAGCCTAAGGGTATATGGCATAAGTGATTAAATTGTCCATACCTTAAAGACCCTTAGGGTATATAGTGTGAATGATTGAATCATGTTTAATAAATGATTTGTTTGTACCTTAAAGAGCCTTAGGGTATATGGTGCAAATTAAATCTCACTTGATTTATGTCTTAAAGAGCCTTAGGGTATATGACAATGAATTAATCAAGTAGCCTAATAAAAGCCAATTTTGTCACCTCAATGTGACCTTACGTTTTCAAGGTTAAGGTTGAAGCTAAATTTTATCTTCAACCGTCCCGCTTTATTTTTGGATTAAATAAGTATCGAAACAAGTCTTAAAGAGCCTTCGGGTATATGACAAAAATAAAATCTTAAGATACAAATTTAGGAATAAGGGAGGAAAAGTATTACACGATTAGTATTTATGAGTAGTGTTAGTAGCATGACTTGTATTTGACAATGATCTTGTTTTTAAGCTTAGTATGGAGAAGTGAAAGTTGGGGACGATGAATTTATTTTGCTTGATCCTAAGTATTATCAAAAGCACAAAGTTATGAAGTGTTAAAGTATGGAAAGTTATGAAAAAGCATAAAAATGGAAAAATGTTGAAAAGGGAAAAACGGGGCTTTTCAGAGCTAATGTTTCTTTAATCCCTTAAGATGAATACTTAGCTACTTATCGAGGTAATTAATCAAGGGGGATTAAGATTCTTAGTTTTCTAAAGCGTTATTTATAACATTGCGTGAGGACACGGCAATACCTTAGTATGGGGGAATTTGGTATGTGCTAATTTACACATACCTTTTATACACTATTTTATGCCAAAAAGACCACAAAAGGACAAAAATGTATTGTATATTGTGTGTTTTGTGTTATTCATGTACAGGGAACGAATATTGGACAAAAAGACCAAAAATAAGCTAAAAAGGACAAAATCGGACACGAGAATAAAAGAGCGTGAAAAGCCGAGGCCAAGAATGTGCATTTATCAAAAGAAAACCCAAGACAAAACCCTAAAACCTAAAAATCCCAAAACCGTCAAACAAATAACACCGTTAGTCCTAAATTCATCAAAAGGACTAACGGTCGTTAAACTTTACCAAACAAAATCTAACAAATGTCAAATATACTTAACAATGGTTAAGTATTATAACTAAATACTTATACCCGGTCCATAACCCTTTTAAAAAAACGTCAAGGCCCAACTCCTTTACACGAGCCCAAGTCAAACCAAATGTAACAGATCAAAAAGAAGAGTCAAAGTTACTGTACAACCTTCTCTTTCCCTCCCTTTCACTTTTACAGGGCAAAACACGACCAGGGTAAATCCTACTATATCACACGCTTCTAGATAGGATTTATGACATCACTGACACCCTCATTAGCCACGCTGGCAATCCTCAACATTTTGATTGGCTATTGAGGCGTGACACTCAATCTAACGGTCAAGATTGGATAATTAGATGCAGTTATGATTGGATGGCTATGATTGGAAGAGAAGGGAGCGTCCCTGGATCTAGAATCATCTGCTCAAGGCTATAAATAGAAGCTCTCACACACAGTGCAAGATATCTAGGAGTAGGATTAGAGTATGAGTAGCTTTAGGATAGCTTATTAGCTTATTGTAATCCTTTCTGCTTATTTCCTTTTTAAATGCATTGTACTTTTTTTATTATTTATAAAATTTTAGCTTTTAAAATAAGTGTTCTTCAATTCTTGTTTTACTTTTAATTCTAAATAAGCATTTTTGATTAAGTTTTCCAGATAAGCTACATTAAGCTCATACTCTCCTTAAAAGCTTCATTAAGCTCAAATAAGCTTTTACAAAGCTTATCTGAGCTCATTAGTTTATTAGACTGTTTGAAAGTGGAATAAATAAGCTGGAAGATAAGCTGGCTTTGGAAGAGCTTATAGGGTTCTTAGATTGCTTATTCAATAAGCTGGGTAGGATATTAGAGCTTATTAAGTCATGATAATCCATGTTTGGTACAAGGGATCAAGGTATACTTTGTTTTCTCTTTATGTCTTTTCTAAGTGCTTAGTTGTTAAAACTGCTTATTGTTTTTGCTTAATTGTGTTTATTCCTGTGAATTTGATGCTTATTTGTCTTTAACTTACCTTTTTATATATCTGTTTCTACTTATCTTAGTTTAAATCAGCTTTTGTAGTTTAAAAATGCAAATGATAAATCTTAAGGGGTGTTTGGCTTAGCAGTTGTATTCAAGTGTCAAAACGACTTGTAAGCTTTTTGGTTCTTTAATCAACTTTGTTAAGCCATCATTAGGGTTATTAGTTAGTTAATAAAAGATTTTAAGGATCAAAACTCAGTATCAAGGTATTATCTAATTGTGATTTGAATCTGTGAATCTTAAGTCTAATCAATCTACTTAAATAATTAGATATTTGAATACAGCTTTTTGGTGTCGTTTTTATGCATATTTTAGTCTCAAAATGAAGTAGGAGTAAGGTTGCATAGGTCTGCTATTGTATTTGTACTTCTGTCAAAAAAAATATGTCAAGATGCATAATAACTGTTTTCAAAAGTTAAAAGTCCATTTTTCATAAGCCAATTTAGTTTAGTTTTAGTTTGTTTTATGGTCCAAAATTTGTTTGCACAAATAGTTTAGGATATAAGCTTAATCTGTTAAAGCTTAGTTTTAGATTTCATCAGTTTCTTCTAGCTTAAATCTTAGGCTGAAATATCCATTTTGTCCTTTAAAACAAATTTAGTTAAACTGCCTGCACTCGCTTTTCCATTTAAGCTTTACTCAGCTTATTTGATTTTCAAAATTCTTTTTGAGTGTTGATTTAGATAGTTTTTAGCTTAGGCTTTAAGGTTCTTCAAGCCATTTTGCAATAAGGTTCCATTTAGAGTCTTAAAAATAAGCTCAAAGTCTACAATTTGTCTTTTAAATCTGTGTGTTTAAGCCATTTTAAAAGTTAGCTTTTAAGAACCTTTAAGCTTGTTTTGTCAGCTAAATCCTAGCTTCTTTAACTTATTAGGTCTAGGTAGATAAGAATTTTCAGCTTATTAGATTTAGTTTGCTTATTTGAGTCTTAAAATGTTCACAATTTGTCTTTAAAAGTTTTAAAGCTAGTTAGCTAATCTGTCAGGCTTAAAGCTAGCTTAACCTAGCTTATTTTAAGTTTTAGAAAAAGTGTTTTAATAAAAGTAGCTTATTTCCAGCTTTTCATTAAGATTGTGCAAAAAGAAATTAAAAATAATAATTTTTTCAAAAAGGAAGTCATGGGGGTCGAACCCATGACCTCCCCCTTATATAACCAACGCCTCAACTCCACACACAATCACCAGCTGCCCTTGGGTCTTCTTCATTTACTAACTTGCAACATTTATTTAATATAGTCTTTTAAGCCAATTTAGCTTATCAGCCAATTTGGCTTATTTCTAGCTTATTCATTTAGCCAATCCTCCAGCCTTTATTTTTCCTAGATTCCAAATATTCCAAAGTATTTTTCATAATTTTTCTAGAATTTTTAGAATTAGTTTAGTATTTTTAATTAATTTTCTAGGTTAAAATCGTTTTTAATTCATAATAAATAAAATAAAAATCAAAAAAATATAATCCTTTTTCTAAAAAATTTCTTTTGTCATTTAGGATTTATAAAAATTAAATTTGCGTTCGTAGGGCTTAAATTAGATGTAGATGCTTAAATGTCGCATTTTATTAATTTCCATTTACGTTTTTATGCTTACGTGTTTAATTGTCGTTGCTTTCTTACTTGTTTTCATGCATTAATTTACTTGTCATTTACATTTAGTAGGATTTAGAAAACTATATCAAAAATCTTTTAAACCATTCGAAACGCGCGATCACGAACTTAGCCGATTCTCAATTCACGCTTCGTCGAGGGAAAACGACCCGGGAGGTTTTTGAGACAACTTTGGTTAAAAGTTTGTTTCTTAAATCTGACGGAAAATACTTACTATACTATAATTGTTTACATCCTTATATACTTATATTATATATAGTGTGTTTGGGTTGTATCACCAAGCTTCTTGGAAATGATCTCGACTTAATCACGGCTAGGTCTTAGCCAACCATAGTCATGCTTGTGGGTCAACAAGCCTCAAATCAACAAGAGACTATCAGTTTTGCGCATCTCTCAAACCAACCTTCATCTACATCCGGGTAATTATACCCATTCACTCACGTCCTAAGCCACATCACGGGCAACACAAACCGGCCTAAACACTTAATACCATCCAAAAGCACATAGCACATAAAGCACATAATTCAGCGGCGATAATCCCGTTAGAAAACACATATTGTCAAAAGACAAATTATAAACAATCAAGAAAACAATTGAGCATCATGGACTCATTGCTCGTTCGGCGAAAATCAAAACTCTAACGTTTCCACATGGCGACTAGCGCAATTGGCTCGGTCCCAACATATCACACCAATTCTTAGATGACTCAACTAATCAAGTTGAGACAATCACGCACCCTAATTCAATACCGCTCGACTTGAGGCGTTAGCTACTTTGATTGTTTCTCCAGGATGGAAACGGATGTCACCATTCGGCTGGAATCTCCAATCTTTTCGCCCTTATATACGCACACTAAGTCGTTGCGTCAAGGAGTAAGGGCCACTATACCTAACCTTAAGTCAGGGGTCGCTTAGTGTCTTATTCTAATCCTCGACGATCCAAGTATATTTACAACTATACTACCACTACTTTCCATTTCGGGGAAAAAAATCTTCTTCACGGCCATCAGTTGCTACATCAAGAGCAACACACATTTATTGTAGGATAAGTCTTCTCTGTTCCTTCACTTTCAACCTCGGAACTAGCCGCCTTAGCCTCCACCCACCTTGGGAACTTTACATCTTCAAGAAGATTCCTTCTCGGTGTTGGTGTCCGGTTCAGGCCCTCGACAACTCAAATCTACCATTGCTCACTAGCATACTGACCACACTTGGTCTCAACACATGTCTCAATAACAACCGTCGATCTTTATTAGCATGAACCAGACGTCACTCCTTTCTAGACATACTCGTTCCGAACAACACCGTTGGTATTTTCCCTTCGGGACGACTTGGTCATAACGACTCACATGAGACTCTCTCCATGCAGTCAATAGGAGTAGGGTTACTTGCATAAAAATCCATAACAGGGGTAAAAACAGTTTTCTCTTTCGTGAATTCCAACTCGAACAATTTTTCCAAAACTTGACATTTTAAAAAGGAGACTATTTATCTGACATAGTGTGGTTCTTCCTAAATTATGCATAGTTGATCAAGTTATGCATAATTGAGGACCAAACGACATCATGTCCATCCTCGTCAAAACATTCCTTTTTCATACGCTACACGCGTAAGTCATTTTCTTGATAAAAAAATGATTAAAAATAAAAACAGAAACATAATTGTTTAAAAGAAAGAGAAGAAGATAGCATCCGTCCATCCTTCATTCTTATTAAAAAAATTGAAAAGAAAATTTATTTGACACCACAGGGTCAGTTTATGAAATTTGCTAACACATTTTCCATTGTTTACACAAATAGTTTATTCAACAAAATCAGTACAATTCACGCAACGACATTTGTCCAACACACAAATTCGTTATTGCGATTCCACAGTTTTAAAATCATCAATCTACAAAATATCAGTTCAGTCAATGGTCACAGCAAGTACCAAAAAAAACAATAATACCCACTCATGGACAATGCAAGTAAGAATCATACATGTGCAAAGGATTCACCAACCGGAATCATTCAACACTCAAGGGCATCAACATCCTCAATCACACAAAACTTATAACCAAAGATAACTATAATCCTTTTCATAACCATAATAATAACAATAATACTGAGGGTAATACACGTACAACTAAAAATCCCCAAAAAGTTACAATTTTCGATTCCAAGACCGATACATCCAATCGTAATGATTTCTAAGTTTTTAATACAAGGATCCTAACATATCCGAATAGCTGCGGTGTTTACAAAAAAAACAAAATACACCTGGTAGCATGACCTCACTAACTGACACTAGCAGTTTAGTGACTATACAAATGGTCATAATCCAACCAAAAATCAAAATAAACAACCAATACGACTACTAAGGTCCTGGTGGTCTCCTTTCCAGGTTAGCAAGACGTCTTTCCATCCCAAGAATGCATTATCGCTACAACGATGATGAGATAAAACTTTGAGGCAATAATGACCTCAAACCAATAAGCCTTTAGCTTCTTAAAACCTTCATAATTACCAGTCCGTGGATAATAAAGATATGAGGTTTTTGCCTACGGAATTCATTCCGAGTCTAGTTTCCAGAAACGTATGGCCCACTACCCATAAAGTTTCAAGTGAAATTACCATTTTGCCCCTATTTATCAAGGCTGCCATTTTTCTAAAATTTTATCGCTCCACTAATTTGAGTGTATCTCCTAAACCGTGCGTCCGCAAAATCTGAAATGACCACTCAAATATAAGTTTGTTCGATATCTTGAACTTATAGTTTTACATATTTAGATGTTGCTATGTAAATTTTTGGACTTATTTCACATTCAAATTCTGGTCTCAATTTTCGACTAGTTTTGCCATTTCGACGATAACTCATTCTTCGGGCATCGATATGACTCCACCCGAATGATTACATATACCTAAGATGTTTATCTACACCCATTCTAATTTACCAGGTCTTCATAGACCAAAAACATTTTGAAACATACCCAACAAGTTGCTGCTCCCAAGCAGTCTCCCAAGAAATTGTGACCAATTTTGTGGTTTACGAAAATGAGCGTAGTTTAAAGTTTATTGATGCTATCGACGTGAGAACAATTGGAGGTGATAGCCCTATGAGTCTTCTACAGGTAACATAATTCCTTTTTGAAATTAGTTACAAAAACATGGAATTATACTTTTTTCCCAAAAGTGTTCCAGATTTGATTAGTTTTAGTAAAACGGCGATATCTCACTCATCCGAAGGAGATACGACCCTATCCAATTAGCCACATGCACATAAGACTTAGACCCATGTTTCTATCAAAACTCCCATGTATCTCATGTCCAAAAATATTTTTCAATTAACCCCACAACCTGCTGGTTACAAACTGTCATAAAAATCCGTTTCAAAATCCAACAAAACACCATTTTAATTCCTCCAAAATCCAATACAAAACGATACCTAATAACTTAGCACCCTTTTGAACACATCAACTCATGGGTTTCCAGAACCAAACATTTCAATACTTACTAAGTAGAGGTCGATACAAGGGAATCAAAACACAAACACACCAACTTTATTCGAAAGCTCCAAAGATAGACGTTTCCAAATGACACATCACGCGGGAATAAGCTAATGACCGTTTTCCAAAATAGTGAAGGGTTATGGGATGACATATAAAGGTCGCACTCCCATTAACCGAAAAATCTCAAAACGATAGATTACGAAACAACATATGAGATTCAAAATCAATAAGAAGAGCGTTCAAACTCAGAGTCAACCGATAAAACATCCAAGGAGATCAACAAACCATGACGAATTGATATCATCGAAAGATAACAAAGTAGAGTCGCGAAAAGTCTCAGAGATAATCATATAACAGTGATGTTTTCATTGTATATATCAAAATGATTGTATCATATCGCATCAAAAATGCTCATAAAAATTAAACTCTCCGCAGGAAGCGAATACCGAGTTATATATAACCATACATCATAGAATGGATGTCGTATACATATATAATTATACGATTATTACTTATACCAAGTGTATTCCATTTGTCACACACATACGATGCAATTAAAGGCATCACACAAGGCATCTAAGGATCGGAAATGGCACGCGCGCGAATATCAGACATCGATGAAAGACTCGTGAAATTCTTCAAAAATAGTTGTAGTCCAAGTTTTTAAAAAATGACTTAGTTCGCTACAACTCGTGCTCTGATACCACTCTGTAACACCCTCAAAATACGATACGCAGCGGAATACAATATTTGGGGTGCTACTTCATAATACATGCACACGAGTCCTAGTAAACGTTCAAATGATACGTTTATAAAACAACATTTATTTTATTTATATGCAGAAAATTAGAGTTACAAGGTCCCAAGTTATTGTAAAAACTTCATTTCAAAAAGTCATGACACGACTTCTTTTCCAAAGCATCCTTTTGTTTGATTAGCAAAAACATTTCAACGAGACACAGTCTTTGATATTCGCGTTCCGTCCTATCCAAGCCATTAATAGCACCAATACCTGATATACATGCTTAAAAACGTCAACAAAATGTTGAGTGGATTCATAAAGTTTACAAACAACAATCAGAAAGCATATATGGTTCCACAAAAACAATTATAACATTGCTTGCAAGGCAAGTTATATCATGATTTTCACCACATGAGCCCATGTACCGAACCTTGACACATTTATCATTTAAGATAAAATACTGACCGAGAAGTATGCCACTACTCCTAGTCTCAATACAAAATGTCCGTTACAGGGTGCTCACCATCGGAGTCAGACCCCGGACAGGGTTGTCAAACCTAATAGATCTATTTAATGCATTCAGCGTTTACCTCCTCGGTAATTAACGAGTACACAGTAAAAGGCATAAACTCTTAGGAAATGAAATCACATCACGTATCAAAACACATTGCGTTCACTTTTCAAAACAACGTGTATCCCCCTCGCGGGTTTTAAAACATTTAAAACAGCTCGAAAGCCGAAGCCGAAGATCAAATAACCGAAACAATCTCAAGCTACTCAACAACGAGCTCAACCGCGACCTATAATTTATGTCGCCCGATTACTATACAATAAAGTACAATCGAATAGTGCGTACATCGCAACTATTGAAATAGTATAAATATACATACACATGCGATGAGAAATCCACTTGCGCGTCCTAGAGCCTAAACCTCACATAATTGAGTTATGATCATTCATTTTCTTACTCGTTACAACACTTTATCGAAAACTTTCTATTTTAGGAAACTTTCTATTTTTGGAAAGTTGCTATTTTTAGAAAGTTACCATTTTTAGTAAGTCCCGTCATCTAGTTATATTTATAAAAATATTCATTTATCTCGTCGCACATTCGACGCTCAAATTAGTTATCATTTACTCGCATCGGTGTTATATATTCCGAATATTACAAAAGTTACTATTTTTAGAACTATTGATGACATCAAATAACGTCTATTTTATAGCATTATTTATCCCATGTATTTAACCCATTTTGTATAATTATTGCAAAGAATTGTTACTTAATCGTTTATATTTGAGAATTGCAGTAATTATGGAGTAGTTGGTGAATATTAGCAAAAGGCGCGCATTCTGGAGCTTAAATAAAGATATTTTGAAGATTTACTATTCTGACAACCAATACGTCGTATCCATCAAGGAAGATACGGCGTATCCGTGCCTGCACTCACCAAAGACCACAAAGGAAAGAAGATCAATACGCCATATCCAGAAGAAGTCAATACGCCGTATTGAAGATATAGTATGTGAATATTCTGGAAGATATCAAACGTGATCCCTACTCCATGAAACTCCAATACGCCGTATCCAATTCCTTGGATACGCCGTATCGAACCGACTTCCAGACCCTATAAATACAAAACTCAAAAACGAGTTTTAAGTGTGCTAAATCATATTCTCGATACCTAAACCATAAAAGTCGATTTTCAGAGGAGAAAAAGAGCAGAAGAGGTCTTGCAACGCATTCCAATCCATAGAAGACAACGTGTAATTTCTTATACTTTTGTAATCGTTTAGTTTTTGGTATCATTCGTTAACTCGGTTAGTTTACCTTGGCTAAAACAATTACTCTTGTATTAATTATGATGTTTGAAGGCTAATACCTTCGGGTATTAGCCATTATTATGAAGATTTGAATGTTTGGTTTTGTTTAAATCTCGATTGCTTAATTTATCATTGCATACTTGTTTATGTTTATCAATTTATACTTGTTTACGTGCTTTTGTATGCGACCTATCATTCAATTGGATCTAGTGATACGGACCAAGTAATCTAGATGCCGGGATAGCTCTCCATATAGTGATTTATACATCTAGAATCATAGGATCACGAGTATTGAACATGTTAACGAAAACTGCCTTTGGTTTATTGAACATGTTGACTAGTAGGTGAATCTAGATAATTCAACAAATAATATTCTGATTTCATTGGATAGTTGGACAAGTGGACTACTAGAGTATAAATTGCCTTTAAGCAGTAAGTGGGTAAAGTCTTTATGAGCTAGGGTTTAACAAGATCGCCATTGCTTTAATCCCTAAGATATATTATAATCAAGTAATAAGGATGCTTTATGCAGATGCTTTAATTGTCACAGAATTAATGTGTCTTGGTCTTAGGATAAAGTCCCGTCTAAGTCTAAGAATGATATGCCTCTTCGAGATAAGTAATCATTGTAGTGAATAAACAAACCAACTTCTAATTGGATTAATGATGGCTAATACAGTTTTCTATCTTTAGGCTCGACCGCTTTTTTATCTTCTGTTAATTTGCTTGCGTGGGTTAAAGTGTCTTGAATTCATTGTAGTCACCAAACAAACTCGTGCCAGTCTCTCAGGCTGAAACCCCATTTTTACCTGTTAGAATTAGGATTAGTACTAACATAGGATTAGCATAGGTTTGACTTAGATTATAATTAACTTAGATTAGACAAACCAAAATATAAATAAATTGAGAGATTTAACCTCGCTTCAAGTGTTCGACACCCTACTTACCACGAATCTACCACCGACTGGGTACACTGCCCGTTAAAGTGTTGTTTTTTGTTAAGTCGGCAAAATATAAATTTAAAACTTGAACTATCATAAATAAACACCACACAACGACACATCAACTATCTCCGTTCGTAAAAGGTCGTTAAGTCTAAAATATTATACTCGTAATAATAATAGCGTTTATTATTTTATAAACACTCAACAAGACTCACATCAACTCGCTGACTTTCAAAAGTCAACGTTGACTTTATTTGACTTTGACTATATGTATATATATATTGTCTAGATTTGACCCGCTCAAAACGACCAATTATATCACATTTTCATGACTCGGACTCTAAAGAGATTTTAGGCAAAACGACGTTCCAGACAATTTTTTAGTTTTAGCCGAGACCTAAAACTCGATATAAAATGACAAAAATGCCCCTGCAAGTTTCTGCAGGAACTTATGACATTTTTAATTAATGTGCAGAAATTGAGTTTCATTTTTGACCCGTTATTAATCGATTTTAAAATTAGCAAGCTTCAAGGCAAAGTAAAACGTCATTCCGAACAACTTTCGTGTTTCGCCGAAAGGCTTAAACGAATTCGAAAGTGCTCAATTCGGACGTTTAAAATTCTGTCAGCAATGTATAGAAAGCTTAATAGCTGATTGGAATTTTTCTTAGTTTTCAAATCTTGTTTTCGCCGTAACTTCTTCGTTATTAGGAGTTACGGGGCGTTCAAATTACCGAAACGATCGTAAAAATACCCTCAACCATATTTTCTAACCCAAAATCAAATTTCACAAAATCTCGTGCCTCGTCTTCTATGTCAAAGTTCCTGCCCATATTTTACATGTTACAAAGTGCGCCAAAATTCATTTTTGACCCAAAAATTCATTCACGACACATCTAAAATGGTCTATAAAGAATATTCAGCTCGCTCAATCATCCAACAACCAAATCTAAACTAGACAACGTAAGATCCCTCGGATTTCATCACATGCAATCATTGAAACGCAATCGAATCACAAAAATAAAAATAACACTAGTAAGTAGAATGCTTACAACCAACATAAAAATGTTTTCGGCTTCCCCTTGGCATAGTTCGAGCTCAGACGAGACCCCAAACAACATAACTGACACTTTTCAAACAAAACCAACTTCACTAACACGATAATCTACCCCTTTTACTACCACTTTTCAACCAAAAATAGTTAAATCAAACCCGAACACTAACTCCAAAAATACCCATTGCATGTTATATATTTTTGGTGGAAAACGTAGGAAATGACGAGGGGATTAAGAAAATATAACTTGATCATTTTGCATGTCATTTTTTCGGCGACCGGTGGCGGTTTCCGGTGGTGGTGCTCGGCCGGACATGGGAGGGGAGGGGGAGAGCTTTATTTTTTTTAAAAGAGTATGTGTGTGTGGTTTAGTATATATAGAGTAAGTGTGATTTGAGCTTTTGGCACCTTTGGTCCCTCCCTCTTTTCCTTATTTAATTTTTGACTAATAAGATTTTACCTTAACAAATAACCGGCCACCATGGCTTGGGATTATACTTTCGTGACTAAATTTATTTCCGTCACACTTAATTTGGTTTAAAATATTTAATAAAATGTTAACTCACGTCAAAATAAAGTTTTGACTCGGTTTCGGCGAACTCGGGAAATAATGTCGGAGTCCAACGAAATATGAATTTCGAAAAATATAAAATTAACGGGGCGCGTCATAAATTTTTATGAAGCCCAAAACGTTTAACTGTCGCGCGGTCAAACTTTGACTCGCAATTCGACTAATAATAATAATTTCTCAAATCCGTTCGTAATGAAATACGAAAATATTTATTTTCGATAAATAAAATTTTAAATGTCGACGTTCGTTCACATGAACTTATAAAATAATAATTATGACATCAAATTCGTGATCGTCATACTCGTCGAAAAACTCGGGTTGTTACAGCACCTTAATTACAAACTGTGAAAACTTCAATTCTCTTGGAACGACCTGGACTTACCTAAGCTATATTACATACGAAAGGGTATACTTGCCCGTGTTGTGTTTTTAGTAAAAATCGGTATTTCTAGCATTATAAATTTAAAACTTGTAAAACACACATCACTCTCTAAGTCTAAACCTCGTTTTGAGTGTTTCCAAATGCTCACGTATCATGTACATACCTTTATTGAAAGATCCAAATGTGTCGGGTAAGAAGAAATCCGACAAGCAAAAACCGCTAAAACACACTTCAAGCCTGGCGCGCTGGCCACGTGTTGAAGCGTGCCCAACGCGCTAGAACCCGTGTGTGGGTTTTGGCGGTTTTTGGCTATCCTTTTGTGATTTTAAGTGTTGCAAACATTTATTATTCATCGTTAAAACATAAAAGAGATATTAGTCTAGGGCTGAGCATATTGAACTGAAAACCGACCCAACCTGACAAACCGACCGAAACCAGGCCGAACCGAACCGACCTTATTCGGTTCGGTTTTTGGTTTTCTATATTTATTTCGATTTGGTCGGTCTGGTTCGGTTTAAAACGACACTTATTCAGTTCGAACTAACTAAACCGAATTGACCCGACCTTATTCGGTTCAGTTTTGGTTTCTATACTTTATACTCGGTTCGGTTCTCGGTTGGCAATTTACCCGGATTCGGTTTTGGTTTTTGTTGGTCCGGGTCGGTTCCGAACCGATGCTCACCCCTATATTAGTCAATGTTTCCCCAACAGGAAGCTTAAAAGAGTTAGTGTTGAGTTAAAAAAAACCCAACAACAAGCCGATGATGACAAGTTAATCAAAAGTTTTAAAGTTCTGGAAAAAATAGGGTATTTAAATAGGGAAATGATTTGCACACTCCATATTTTGATTAGGACACTCAACCTTATGCATTAGACTGTTGTACTATGTATATACAGTGCTTTGACCGGTTGTACATAACAGTGTGCAAATCAAAACATAATGTGTGCACATCACCTCCCATTTAAATATGTTTAGTAAAATTGAATAAATGAAAATTTAGTATAAATATGTATAAATGCTGTAGATTTGATAGTGAAGCTGGAAAATTGGTGATACTTAGTGTTATTTTTATGGCTTATGGTTGTAGATTACCAACGAACTTTTTCAAATATATTGATTTGTATGTGAACTTTGAAAAAGTAGTGTATTTGTAACGAACTTTCATATAGTGTTTCAGTCTGCACATTTTGATGACGTGTCACGTTATAAATGGTGTCGCGTTATCAGACTTTCAGGTATGACACATCATCAAAATGTGTAGATTGGAACACTATATGAAAGTTCTTTATATTTACATAATGTTTTCATAGTTCACGTACCAAATCGAGACATTTGGAAAAGTTCATTGCTATTCTACGACTAAAACCCTATTTTTATTATTGATAGTTATGAATTTGTGTTGTGTTAATTTGGTAGTTTTGAATGGGGACTTGGGTATTCTTTTAGATGGTAAAAAAATTTAAAGATGATTGATGTGTCGACATGTAGGTTGTTATTTTATGTATCAAGTTTTACTATTTATTTTATGTCGACTATACCTAAAAACAACACTAACAAGCAGTGTACCCGATGAGATGTAGCTTTGTTGATAAGTAGGGCGTCGATCACTAAGAGCGAGAGCGTTATTTCTAATTCTATCATTATTTTAGTTATTTAAGTTAGTCCTAAATTATTCTATTCTATGTTAAACCTAAACTAAGGGCAAAGGGGGGGGTTTCAGTCTGAGATAATGGCACGAGTTTGGGTTATCTAACCTAGGGTTTTGATGACAAGTAAAGCAATAAACACACACATGAAGTTAAACAAACGATAGAGGATCGATCAACACTAACGTAAGAAAACATATCAACCACGAATAATCTAAAAAAACGCAGGTTTGTTTATTTAGTACAATGAGTGCTTATTTCGATGCGGCATATCATTCCTAGATTTAGGCGGTACTTCTTCCTAAAACCTAGACACGTTAATTCTGTCACAATTAAACGCATCCGCATAAAGCATTATTTTTGCTAATTATAATCTATCTTAGGAGATTAATAACGGTGATCTTATTAAACCCTATCTCATCGAGACTTTACCCACTTACTGCTTAACGACTCCTTATATACTAGTAGTCCATTGTCTGAGTCTTTACCAAAGGAAACAGAATGTTATACTAGGTCACCTGCTAGAACAACTTATTCCCTTAAACGATTGGTAAAGATAGGTCAATATTTGTGATCATATTATTCTAGATATATAAATTGCGGATATGGAGAGCTATCCCGGACTCTTAGCTAACACCTAAACAACATCGAAGTTGCAGCACATTAAATATGTAGGACTAGACCCAGTTGAATGATAGGCCGCATACTTAAGCACGTAAACAAGTATAAATTGATAAACATAATCAACAATCAACGATAAATTAAGCAATCGATATAAACAAGCCAAACATTAAACATTCATAAACATAGCTAATACCTAAAGGTATTAGCCGATAGTCATTGTAAAAATACACACGGTTTCATATATGAACGCTTAAAATAAAGAAACCTTAACCGAACGCGTATTTGGTTGTGCGAAGATTACACGAGTTTTCCTATGATCTTGAGTAGGGCTGCAATCAAGTCAAGCAGCTCAAGCTTGACTCGATTGAGCCAAGCTTTTATCAAGCTCAAGCCCAAGATCAAGCCTAAAAATTAGCTCGAAACCTATAACGAGCCAAGCTTAAGCTTTTGATAGCTCAGCTCGAGATATTATCAAGCTTTTTCGAGCTTTAATATAATAAATTCATATAAGTAATTAACGGGTAATTTGAATATTAATTTAATTATAAGGACCTATTTTATAAATAAATGAATAATGTATTCTAAAATAACCTTTAACCTTAATTAATCTAACGATTTATATTCTAGTGCCTTGTATTCTTCATACTTAGTTTTGACTTTTGAATACATTAGCCAAAACTAATTAGTACTTTGGCTAATGTACGTTTTTGTTGAAATACTTTGTACGTTTGAATATTAATGAGTACTTTGGTTTATGTTTCATTTTAATGTTTGACTTTGATAAGAGAATGTTATTGTTAGTTTTATTAATGTATAATGAATATACCTTGGTTTTCACTTATATTTTTTGTTTGTTTTACTTTATGCATATGTTTATTGATGTGTTTGGCTATTAAATACATTAATTTTGTATAGATTCAAGCTTTTCAAGCCAAGATTAAGCTTTAATCGAATCCTACTCAAGCCAAGCTCAAGCCTATATGGTTAAAGCTTGATGAGCTATCAAGCAAAGCTCAAGCCTATTATTTTTTTCTTAAGCCAAGCTCGAGTTTGGCTTGACTCAATTGCACCCCTAATCTTGAGGCTTTTTCTGACCTTTTATGCTCTTCTATTCATCTGATAGTCGACTTAGTGGTTTAGGGCTTCACTTACATACCTAAAACTGAGTTTAGGGTTTTGTATTTATAGAGTCTGGAAACAGGTCGATACGTCGTATCGAGCGATGTGGGATACGGCGTATTGGGGATTTCTTGGAGTAAGGACCACGATTAATATCTTTTATAATCTTCCAATGTTTGACCTTCGATACAGTGTATTAAGTCTTCTAGATACGGCGTATTGGGTCTTCAATCCTTCGTGGTTATTTGTGAAGTATAGGCACGGATACGCCGTATCTTCTTAATGGATACGGTGTATTGAGGTAAAACCAGTTAGTTCTTCTTTGTTTACCAAAGTATTATATACGGCGTATCGTTGATGTGGATACGGCGTATTCTTCAAAGTCAAGCAATGGTCTTTTAATTCGTCAAAGTCTTGGACACGTCGTATAGGTCTATAATAATACGGCGTATTGGCTGTCAGATCAGTAGACTTTCTCAAACTCTTCGTTTAAGCTCCAAAATGCGTGCCTTTTAGCATAACTTCACCAATTACTCTATAATTACTGCAAATAACAACTTTAAGCAATTAAGTACCAATTCATGCAATAATTATACGAAATGGGTAAAAACATAGGATAAATGATGCTGTAAATATGACGTTATTTGATGTCATCAAATATCCCCCCACTTGAATCCTACCTGTCCTCAAGTAGACCTTAGAAAATTTATGAAAATGTATCCTAACCGTAGTCAAGGATTTTTCCTTTACGCATTTATTTGTCCAATTACTAGTACACAACCAAACACCTCACGAAATAGAAAAATGAAAACTCTCAATTCGTTCAACTAATCTATGTTGTAACATTTAACTAATTCGCTCAACTACTTGGTCGTGATGAGTATTCTATCATAGGCTTGGCAAGGATACACATCTCCACCACTAAAGCTAAGGAGTAACAAGTTTTATAAAGGTAAATTGGGTTTTTAAAGGTTTAATGGGTTTGATCACTCTTTCTAATCTCTATCAATACCAATATTCCAGAAAAGGTGACAAAATCACACATACACACCCATAACGATGAGATAGACATATATGACTGCATTTGAAGCTTAACTTGAATAAGATAAATAATAGGACTAGTAGTCTTTACCAAAATTCATAAACCAGCAGGGGCGACAAACCACATATACACATCCATAACGATGAAATATGTAGGTCTAAAGTCTTGGATCTGATTAGCCTTTTGTAAGCCAATAGCTAACTTGAATAAATCCAAATCAACTATATGAGAGACAATGACTATGAATACTATGTGCTAATGCGGAATCTTAACACAAGTACTAAGAAGAACACAATGTAAAACTTTGCTATTTGCTATTAATTTCTATTAGAATTCTATTTCAATCTCATACTAAACATTATGCCGTAGGGTTCCTTTTATACACCAAGGAAACCCTAATGGGCTTTACAAATGTGTGAAAGGATAATGCATATCCTTTCCTAAGATATCTCCTAAGATATCTCTAAGATAGCTATTATAACTATTCTGTTACATAAACAGACTTAACTAGATAAGGCTAGTACTAACTATAGTACTACCTGACTTAACTTAGTACTGGCAGGCTTAACTATGTCTACCAGACTTAACTCTATAACTACCAGACTTAAGTCTGTTTACAATAATTCCTAACAATCCTCCCCTAACTTGAACTTCACTTGTGATCTTCAAGTTTCTTTGAGTGTCTTCATTATAAGCTTCTTGAGGATTTTGTAAGCATTATCTTTGGAATTATTCTTGAACTTCAACATGATGATTTTCCTGTATAAACAGGTTCTTGACTTCTATCAGCAACTCTTGAAATCATCACTAAAGATATTTGCAGCATCAAATCTTTTCAAAAACACTTGAATAAGCAGCAACATTGACTATATGTACATCAAATCATAAAGTTCTAGTCTATTCTCATCACTTCCAGGTGTGTTAACTCCTAAGAGAGGTGAATCATTGAAAATTTAATGGATTTGATGTCTTTTTACCAGTTAGCCATTAACTCTGGAGTAGCCAATGTTTGGTTTATAAACCATGGTACATTGATAACCATTTCAACTCTTAGTACATGAAACATGGTGAGTTGAAATACCATATGATTTTTAGCAAATCATCAGCTATCAACGGATTTGATTAAGACTTTACCAAGTAACCGTTTACTCTTGGGCTAGCTAATCCTTTGGTAGAATCATGGCATCACCCTGGTGGACTAGTAACCAGTTCAACTTTTGGAACGTGAATCATTGGTAAGTTAAGTATCATCCAGTTTTTGGTAAACTATCAACCATATGAATGGATTTTCCACAGCCTTTACCATAAGCCATAACCTTGTGGGCTGGCCAACTCTTTACAAACATAGATATGGTGAGTTGATAACCATACAATTTTTGGCAAATTGTCAGCCATAAACGAATTTAAGTAGTCTTTACCAAGAGTCGTTTGCCCCTGGACTAGCCAGTCCTTATGTCTGTAAGACATAGTGGACTGATAACCATTTGTTGTGTTAGTGCATAGCACCTCCATCAAGTGTTATCTCTTCTCAACTCCATTTTACATAAACAGCTCTTTATCTATATACCACAGCTCTGAAAATTCTTTCAAACATTTACAAATTCATTGTTGCTGAGCTTGTCTCTTAGTTAACTTTAAGAGTTGATAGCAGACCTCATCTTTTCTATCTCCCAAAAGCTTCTTTTCAAGCATAGCTTTGAACACTCTGGGTGGTAGAGGATACTTAACCTCAGTCAGCATATAGATGTGTGCAGCCTATACAGTTAAACAATGAACACTGCAGCTATGAAAGTATCTCCAATTGAGTATCTGTTGTTGATGTGGCAACTTCCAAATAGGATCCTCTTCAGATGGTGGATCAAACATAGTCTTTAGATCCCCCCCCCCCCTATAGAACCCTTTTAAATTCTTCTTCAGGCCTGTTATCTCTATACTTCAACATCATCAGCCTATACAACTCCATGAGATCATCTCTTGTTAAATCATTCAATAAGCCTTGAAAGTTCACATATACCACATCTGTGTTATCTTCCCTGATGATCTGATAAGCACCTCTATTTCCAGTCTTGATAATCTGACATTTAACTATTTTTGCAGGTGCTGGACCTTGTGGAATTGAACTCATTGGAAACTCTTCTGAAGATGGTTCATCCACTCTTTCCTTCATGTAGGCTTCAACATCCTCCTCAGTGCTAGACTTTGTAGATTCAGGCTTCCTCTGCAATCCTTTCCTTGCCAAAGATTTTCTTTTAGTATATCTTAAAACATGATTTTTAATCTCAAATCCCTCTTCTCTCTTCACTGACTCTTTATCCTTCTCTTTAGGTACAGAAACATTCTCCCTTGTGTCAGACTTTAGCTTCTTGGAAGATTTTGTTTGAAGCTCTTCGCTAGTTCTTTTCCTACTCTCTTTCTCTGTATCCATAGGCACAAACCTTTCCATGCTTCTCATCAAATACTCAAATTTTACTTTAAGTTCTTCATCTGTAAGCTTCTTTATCTGAGCCAATTTCCATCCACCCGAATTCTTTAAATAAGTGGCCATATACTGTCTTTGTTGAGCCTGAGTCATTGGTTTATCTCTTTGAGCTTTTGCCTTTTGCTCTGCAATTAGTTTTCTTCTCTGACTTATCAAACCTACCATCCTCTGAGCATAATCAGCCTCAAATACATCTTCTCCTGTAATCTCTTTGACCAGATCTGCATTTGCTTCTAATTTTGCCCGAATTGTGTCCCAATCTTCTTCTGTATAAAACTGAGCAGCCTCTTGCACTTGAGCCATTCTTTTCTTTTGAGCTTCAGACAACTCTAACTCCTCTTGCAACCTTTTTGCAGCCAATTCATCCTGTCTTTTTAGTTCTTCTCTCCTTGCATTTTCAACCTCATCCTCAGATTGTATTCTTGCTATTTCTGCCAAACTAGCCTGCTCTTCTCTAATTTGTTTCTTTGTTCTTTTGGTCTGAGGAGTCTCTTCAAGTACTGCCTTTCCTTCTCTTTGACTAGTACTAACATATTCCCCACCAGAACTAACTTTTTCACTAGCAGACTTAATATCTGTGAAACCAGTACTAACATCTTCGAAACCAGTACTAACATCTTCAGCATCCAGTCTCCTCCTTACTCCAGTTCTTAACATTTCCTCCTATTTGGTCTTGATTTTGACTAAGAACTTCAGCTAGAGTTATCAGCTGCTTCTAACCTTGAGACTAATATCTTATCTCTCATGAAGATTTTCCTGTTTTTGGGAGTCTCAAAAACTTCTGATTCATCTTTTTGTAAATTCCTCCCATGTTTGGAAGAATTTTTAGCACCCTCATCTTCTGAATCAGTGAAACCAATACGTTCTGCTCTTGACAGACCTTTTCCAATTTCTCAACATTTTCTCACCAACTTCACTATTGCATTCTCCATAGTCTGCTTAGTCTGCTTGAGATCTTTTTCCAAGCTGTCAATCCTGGACATTAACTGTGGAACCAGTTGAAAAATATCATCTACTAACATGTGCCCTGTTTCTGCCTCATGAGTATGAGTATGAGCTTGGGTTTGTGGAATGTCAGATTCCTTGCTATAAAGATGGTGGTGTTCAGTTATGGTTGCTCAAGGGGTGCTCTATTTGTTCAGTTCAGTGCAGTAGAAGGTGATGAAGGTACAGATGTTGGTTCAGTAGGTGTAGGTGGAATGGTGGTGGATTCAGTTGGTGCAGGTTGAGATGTATGTGGTGGTGGAACTGTAGAGGATGATGGTTGAAATTGAGTTCCAGCTTGATCTGCTTGACCTGCATTATGAGCAACAACAGGCAACATAGCAGGCAATAAAGGTCTTGGTACCCCCCTAAAACCCCTTTTCATGTTTCCAAAAATCTTTTTGGTCAAGGCCACAGCCAAATAAGGGTGTTTGCTTTCAGTTTGTATTTCCAAAATCATTTGTAGGAAGCGAGGGTACATCAAAAACTTAGTTTTACTTTTCAAATTAGCCACCATTCCATCAAAAATCAATTTTGAAAAGTTATAAACCCTGCCAGTGGAAAGACAAATCAAAGCAGTGGCAATATTGCTACCAAATTGATCCCATCCACCACTTTTAGGGCTTATGCAGTGTAAAATATGATGGACCAAGAATCGCCATTGGGGTGTGAAAAAGCTTTTCCAAAACGTAAAAGAACCATCAGTTGGATACCCCATATTCCCCATCCCCTCAAAAATCTTAGTATTTGGCAACATAGAAATCCCTGAAGCATCTGCTAATTGAAGCTTACTTCGAACAGATGCCTCAGTGACTGTATACTCAAGAGTATCTATGGTTGCACTTAGTTCTAGAGTCCCATCAGCAAGAGTTGAGGCAGTTGCAGTCTGCCAAAACTGTTTGACTAGGGAGTCATGGACAGTAGGATTGTGGGTCAAGGCATACCTGATATGCGAGCCTTTTAAGAAGTCTACTATCTCTGCAAACCCTGCACTTTCTTCAGGTTTCTTTAAGAATCCCACTTGGTTATGCTTGTCGCAGTATTTCATGGAAGCCATTGTAGTAAAAAGGTTGTGATTGTTGGTGATTATCAACTGGGTTTGACTCGTTTTGGTAACTTAGTACTGATTGTAGCTTCTAATTGACTTTATATGCGAAAAGATAATGAATTTCAAATGTCCCTCCGAGAAAATAGGCTCTTTTTAATGAAGAAAACTATTTTAGGTGAGATAAAACAGTAAATATCCAATTTGTATCATTATCCGCTTAAATATCCCCGCAATTTGCTATAACGGTCATATTTAGTGAAAAGTCAAAGTTGTGAGACCAAAAAAGATTAATTTTGAAAAGTTATAAATCCTGCCAGTAGAAAGACAAATCAAAGCAGTTGCAAGATTGCTACCAAATTGAGTAATATAGTGTTTTTGAATATAGTATTAATATTGGACTACCAGACTTAAGTCTGGTCAACCAGTATTAACAATATATTGTCAGAACTAACAATAAGCTTACCAGGATTAACTAGTAAACTACCAGAATTAATATTGACAATACCAGAATTAACTTTTGCACAACTTCAGTTCAACTTTAATCCATGCTCCAATGCAATCCAAGTATAACCTGAAAATGTTAAGCCACACACAAAATATACTACAAAACTATTCAAAAACACTATATTACGAGATCTATTATATTTTAATACCTACTAAAAGTAAGACTAGATTACAAACTATACATTTAATCCTCCCCTTAAATGTAGCTATGGATTTATCATACCAATATTAACCACTAAGAAATTGAACCTTGGTCCATCAAAAGCTTTGGTCAATAAGTCAGCTACATTGAAGTCTGTGTGAATTTTCTCCACCCTAATGAGCTTCTTCTCATAAGAATCTCGTATAAAGTGATGTCTGATCTCTATGTGCTTTGTCTTGGAGTGATACACCGGATTCTTCACAATGCAGATTGTGCTTTCATTATCAATGTGAATTTTGGTATTCATGAAATTGAAACCATAGTCCAACATTTGATTTTGAATCCACAATACTTGTCCACAACAACTTGCAGCAGCTACATATTCAGCTTCTGTTGTAGAGGTAGCCACTATTGTTTGTTTCTTGCATTGCCATGAAATTAATCTGCTTCCAAGAAATTGACAACCACCAGTTGTGGATTTCCTGTCAAGGTTTGCCCCAGCATAGTCACTATCTGAGAAAGCTTCCAGGTCAAAAGATGATTCTCTAGGATACCATAAGCCCAAATTGGGTTTGCCCTTAAGGTACTTAAAGATTCTCTTCACAGCATTAAGGTGTGAAGTCTTGGGAGTAACCTGAAAACGAGAACAAGCACATACTGCAAACATTATATCAGGCCTAGAGGCAGTTAAATACATGAGAGAACCTATCATGGATCTGTATAAGTGTACATCCACTTCATCAGCTTCCTCATCTTTTGTCAATGCCATCTTGGTCTCCATTGGGGTTATTGCAGTTTTCACACTTGCAAGGTCAAACTTTTTCAGCATGTCTGCAACATACTTGTCTTGAGAAATAAAAATTCCATCTGTCTTTTGCTTGACTTGCAATCCAAGGAAGAATATGAGTTCACCCATAGAACTCATTTGAAATCTGCCTTTCATCAATGCCTCAAATTCATCACACCAAGACTTTCTAGTAGAGCCAAAAATGATATCATCTACATACACTTGAACCAGCATGATATCCTTCTTGTCCTTCTTAATAAACAAAGTCTTGTCAATAGTACCCCTTCTGTATCCATGCTTCTCTAGAAATGTTGATAGAGTAGCATACCAAGCTCTAGGAGCTTGATGTAGTCCATATAAAGCTTTGACAACCTTATAAACCTTCTTAGGATGATCAGGATCAACAAAACCAGGAGGTTGAGAAACATACACCTCTTCATCTATAGTGCCATACAAAAATGCACTTTTTACATCCATTTGGTATACTATGAACCCCATAAATGAGGCAAAGGCTAAAAATAACCTGATAGCTTCTATTCTTGCCACAGGAGCAAAAACCTCATCATAGTCAATACCCTCTTCCTGTCTGTGACCTTGGGCCACTAGTCTTGCCTTATTTCTGACAACTACTCCTCTTTCATCCCTTTTGTTTCTGTATACCCATTTTGTTCCAATCACCTTTGCTCCATGAGGTAGATCTACTAGAATCCATACCTGTTGCAGCCTAAACTGTAACAACTCCTCTTGCATAGCTTCAACCCAACTGTCATCTTTTAGAGCTTCAGAAATCTTTTTAGGTTCCTCCTGAGATAAGAAGCAGGCAAACAAACAATGTTGTTGATCTTTGTGATTGTTCCTTTGCTGCTTTTGAACATAACTTACAAGTGTATGTGCTCCTGAATGTTGCTGCACTCTGCTTCTAGTTTGCACAGATGACTTAGGATCACCTAGTATTTGACTTTGTGGGTGAATGTTGTGTATCCTAAGAGTAGGAATGGGACTAACAGCTACTTCTGTTGGTAAGTTGTTGAAATCATGGACCATACCCTCGTCATCATAAGAAGCCTCATCAAAAATCCCTTTCTGAGGCTTGTTAAAGATTGTGAGCTCTGGCATATCTGAATCATCTTGATCAGCATGTTGAGTATTAACTGGACCACTACCAGAATTAACTGAGGTAGTACTGGTAGCTTTGTTTTTAGGTACTTCCCTTAAATGCTTTTGAGCAAGTTCATCCAATTCTTTTCTAAAAGCTAGAATTTCAGGAGTATCTTCTGAAATGCCAGTAGAATAAGCCTCCTTCTCTTGTGTTTTAAGGTTTTGAAGCTCTGTGAGAAACTCCTCTGCCTTTGAATTAGTAGAAGACTTCCTTGGTCCAACTTGCCTGACTGCTGTAGGCACAACAATAAGCTCCTCAGCCTCATCTTCTTCCTCAGAAGCATTTGCATTAGGAGTTTGTAGTGTACCTGCACTGTTAGTCACTTCTGAAGTACCTGCATGTGGGTTAGTTTGATTCTCCAAAGACACAGGAATATAGTTCATAGAATCAGTTAGATAATCAATATCAAGCATTTTAAAGTCAGGAGATACAACAAGACATTCAATTTCAGTAAAAAGAACCTTGTGCTGCTTATCATAGATTTTTGATATTTAGAAAAGATTAAAATGCCCAAGTTCTTTTACAAAAGACACACTATCAAAATCTAAATTACCAACTCTTATTCTGCCTTTACTAGATATGACCCTATTGAATTCTTCAAAATCATCCAGGTGATCCTTGTTACCTGTCATGTGCCCTGAGCATCTACTATCAAATATACCTCTATCTACCATGTTCTTCAGTGGATGATCCTACACATGAAGAAGAGAAAATTAGTTTATCTTAGGGACCCAGGCCTTTTCAGGCTTGGGTCTGCCTTGTGGACCTTTAGCATTCACAATTCTAATAAAAGTTGGTCCACTGTCATAATTGGAGTTTGGTTTAGAGTTCCTCCAATTATAACCTGTTGAGGTCTTAACAGCAGATTCCCAATTTCCCTTTACAGCATGAGAATGAGACATTTGTGCTGTAGTTTTTGCAAAGGGTCTTCTTACAGATGAATATGATTTGGAAAAATGCCCTCTTAGATTAAATTGATTCACCTGTGATCTTTTAGGACTAAAGCTGTTTGAGGTCTTGTTAGGTACTGATTGTCTAGATCTAACAGTATTAACATTAAAACTACCAGTATTAACTCTAGGCCTAACAGGATTAATGTTTGTCCTACCAGTATTATTATTAGGCCTAACAGAATTAACATTTGTCCTTCCAGTATTAATATTGGGCCTAACAGAATTAATGTTTGGACTACCAGCATTAAGTTGTACTGATCTAGGAATAAATTTATTAGAATGATTAACCCTGTTTGCATTGGTCCATACTAGTTTTGCCACCCCATTACCAGTATTAAAAACCCTTTGTTTCTTAACCTCAGTCTCTCTTGCCATTTTCTTTTCATAATAGTCACAAGGTGATGTGAGATTATAGAAATCTCATCAGATGTGGAATTTTTGTCAATCAAACACAGCATAATCTTTTGTGATGAGGAAGGTTTGTCTTCATATCAAAACTGTACATATTGTGTTGCCTAGGGGACATTAGAATCTTAGTAGTGATTTTCTCAGTCAGGCAATCTTTAAAGTCAGGAGACACTACAAGACATTCAGTTTCAGTTAAAAAGAACCTTGTGTTGATTATCACTATTTGTGATATTGGAAGATAAAAGTATTAAATATGTCCAAGTTCTTTTACAAATATGACTTAGTATCAAGAATCTAAATTATCAACTCGTATTCTTGCCTTTAGACCAGTTATGTGACCTTTGCTACTCCTCAAAGTACCAGATCGCCCCCTTTGCATTCTTCAAAATCATACAGGTGATCTTGTTTCCATCATGTGCGGAATTTGATGATGCAGGTCCTTATCCGCTCAAATAATACCTTGTTCCTCACATGTTCTTGAAGTGGATGAATTCCTGTACATGAAAAAGTGAGATATATTTAGTTTCTCTTAGGGCCTTAGGGCCTTTTCTAGGCCTATGGGTTGCAGCTGGTGGTCTTTAAATTTCACCATTTCTAACAAAATTAGATCCTCTATATAATTGGAGCATTGGTCATTGTTCTCCCTCCAGAATTTATATATACAGTGCATGGGAGTCTTAAGCAGCAGGTCGTGAGGGCCTCTTTATTTCCCAGCTTTTATAGCATGAGGAGTAAGTCATTTCTTGCTTGTGCTGTGAATTTGTTAAAATTGGTTCTTCTCATAAGTTGAATGTGATATTTTGAAGAAAATTATTGTTCTTTGATTAAGAAATTTTTATTCGCACGGTTCTCCTGGGTGTGAAGTGGTTTACCAGGACTCTAAAACTTTCTGACGTTTACTAGTAGGGTATGTTGTTTAGATCACATTATTCGCGCGCAGTATTATTTTAAAATACCAGTATTAACATTAGACTTGACAGAATTAACATTTTGCCTAAAACAGAAATTAAAATTGTCCTTATCTCCAGTTTTAGATCAGTAGGTCTAGAACATGTATAGGGTGATTAATTCGCTCGGTCGCCGATGTGTGTGTTTGACTAACAGCAATGATGTTTTACTGGTCTAGGTACAAAGTGATTAGCTTGATTAATTCTGTTTGATTGTTCCCTTACTGGTTTAGCCACCCCCTGTTACCAGTTATTAAATACCTTGTTTCTTAAGCTCAGCCTTTTTGCCATTTTTCTTTTTCATTGAATGTCACTATCTTGATCAATTGACTATAGGCTGCCACAAACAAACACTTTTTCTTGATGAAAGAGTAACCTTCTCCTAGTTCTATTTCCATCATTTTATTCCATTTCTTTCCTTTAACTTCAGGTGTCCCTTGATTTTTCATTTGTTGCCTAGGAGTTTTTACGTGTGTTGCACAACTAGGTTCAACTTCTTTTGATTTTGGTTCAGACACTACTTTTTCATTAGTTGTAATAGACTTAGACGTAGACATTTCATTTGGTACACTTATACTTTCTGATTCAGACTTAGAAGAGTGCTCAGAGGGATTCCCACAAGATCCTTCACTGTCATTTGATTGACAGGTAGAATTTCAGGTGGATGTTGTATTTGACGTCACTAATTCAGGCTTTTTGAGGTCCTTTTTACATATAATACATACAACGGAATCATCAATTTACCTTTGTGGTTTAGGTGTGTATAGTCTCCAGTTAATGGATGTGGAACTCCTTTGAAATTATTAGTCTTTGAAAATCTACTGTATAAAGGTTTGTTAAGAAAATCTTCTTCTGTACACTTAAACACAATACGATTCATTTCTTCCTCATAGCTTAAAACCTCATTGTTTGATTGTATTTCATATCCTAAGCCAACTTTACTATTTGAAGTCATACCTGAATCAACTAATTTCCAAAGGTTTTTAGAAGAATTTTTCCATGAATCTACTGTTTTCTGCAATTGTTCCTTTTCTTTTACAGCTTTCATTCCTATTCTCCTATATCTTTTAAGCTTTTCATCTTTTGCATATATCTTCACTTTGCTTGAAATTGTAAGCTGTTCATTTGAGATATTTGCTGCTTTTGAAACGTAACCAACTTGGAGATTCTTAATTTCTAACTGCTACAGTATAGGAAAGTCATTTTTTGATTCTTGTTCACCTAACTGATTCTTTGTTCATCCTATTAGTGTTTAAGCTTATTATATGAATCAATGGCAAGTTTTAGAAACATATATGATCAACTCATATTTGAGCTGATAGCCATGAGTGGATGTTTGTCTCTTCTTCCTTTACTGTATGTTACTCCCCAATTGACAAACACCATCATCATAGTCAGCAAACAGTGTTCTAATATCTGTTCTTGTCTTTCTCAGCTCCTTGAATCTTCGATTATATGTGTCTCTTTCTTTACATCATTGATCCCATTGTTGTGCATTCCCTAGCATAAATGACCAGTGTTGTGACATTTGAAACATTCAAGCTTCTTTTTGTTAAAAAACCAAAGGTTTGTTTCCATCAATTTGAATCTCCTTCAGTCTTTCTTGTAAACTTCTTCATCGAATTAGAAGTCTTTGCTATCTGCCAGTTTATGTCCATTTCTTCAATGTCCACATCATCAATTTGTTCTAGGTCTTCATGAAGCAAGTCTATATCTTTTGATTGTTTGGCAAAGAGTGAATAAATAACCTCATCAGTAAAACCAGCAGGAACTTCTCGTTCTGGAATATTGTTTGAAGAAGCAGAAGAAGTGTAAGTACTGTAGGGACCAGTATGTCCAGACTTAACCTTGTTATTGCTGCCCTTGCTGTGTGAAACAAAAGCAATATTTTGAGCACTTGCAGATGATTTTGAGGTACTTGTGAGTTCGTGCTCATAAACCCTAGGTTATTCTTACAAGTCACTCAAAGGACAAAGTGTCACTTCTGGTTTGGTTCTCATGGTCATTGCCAGATTTGACCAAGCTGGGGGCAAAGATCTGAGAAACTTATGATTTGCATCCTCAGTTGATACTTCAGCACCATGGGCTTCCAACTGTGAGAGTAGTTGTTGGAACCTATCATATCCCTTTTCTAACCCTTCTGAACTTGATATAGTTAATGCTTCAAACTGTTGTTTTAAAACAGCTTTCTGCATCTTCTTTGAATTTGCATTACCACCAAACCTAGTCCTTATGGCTTCCCACAATTTCTTTTGCATCATCCCATTCCATGAAATCTTATCAGATGTCCTTGTACTTGGCCATATAGTAAGATGGTTCAGCCTTCTTCCTTTTCATTAGCATGAATTTTTGCATCAGTACTGGTGGATAGTATTCTTTAAAAACTCCATCTTTTCCAGTTGAGATTCTCTTCTTTGATTTTCCATTCTGAATTACCTTCCAAACATCATTATCAGTATATTCAAGGTAATGCTCCATCTCCATGGCCCATATATCATACACCTCCTTCTTCAGAATTAGGAGTTTGATATTTGAGATAGTGGTCGTCGTAGGAATGAGTTGTTGTTGTTGTTGTTGTTTTGGTTTATTGGTTGCAGTACCATTTTCTGATGCATCTTATGAGTATGATGCTTCATCATCACCTAGATGTTGAGAGATAATCTTCATTAGCAGGTTGAGTCATTTTTCTAGATTCTAAACGGGTTTGTTTATTGGTCTTGTGATTTCTTCTTACTCAAATTGTCCTCTAAGAAGCTATGATAACACTTTGTAAGTCCCAAAGTCTTGAATTGTTTAGCCTTTTGTAGGACAATAGCTAAACATTGAATAAATCCAATATCAACTTTATGAGACACAATGTCTTTGGATTCTATGGGCTAATGCGGAGTCTTAACACAAGTACTAAGAGAAGAGATAATGTAAAAATTTGCTTATTTGTATTTATGTATATTAGAATCTATTTCTTTTCTCATTACTAAAAACATTGGGCCGTAGGGTTCCTTTTTACACAAAGGAAACCCTATTTGGCTTTTACATACGCGGTTGAAAAAGATAATGCATGTCATTTCCTAAGGATATCTCTAAGATAATTATATTTATAAAACTTTTCTGTTATACAGAATTAGCTAGACTAAGGCCAGTAATATTACTTAGTAATGAAAGTATTAACTTAGTACCTGTCTGACTTGAACTATCGTTACTCACTGTCTTTACTCTATTTCTACCACAGTCTTATGTATGGTTATTATTTTTCATGTCAAGTCTGTAATTAAGACTTGATAGACACAAGGAAGGAGTACTTACTTTTGTAGTACTGCCAGACTTTAACTTAGTACTTGGCAGACTTAACTATGTCTACCAGACTTAACTCTTTAACTACTTGACTTTAAGTCTGTTTACAAAAAAAAATTAAATTCCTACAATCTACTGCATTCTAACCAAATAATAACCACAAACTAGCTTCATTACTAGCTAGTTGAAAAGGTCTTGATTCAATCAAACACCTTAAATACTAATTTTGGACAACAGATGTAGAACACTATTTTTGAAAAAGATTAAAAACAAGCATTAAGAACTTTTAAAACTTATGAAAACGCTTAAAGTGCTATATGAGCTTGATGAAAGTTGGGAATCCGTGACCCAAAGATTTTATGCCAAGTTTTGACCCTGTTATTTGGACCATATAACAAACCACCCATTTTAAACTATCAATTCCTTTTTAAAACTGATTTTTAAAGAGTTTAAGCAAAGATATGGCAATACAGTTAACAAGCAAACAAATATTGAGCAAAATAAGCAGAAATCACACAAGAATAAGCACAAAAACAAGCAAGGTAAAATGAGCAGTTTATAAGCTTCTTGGGACAGTTTTTACATTTTCATAAAAACTTAAACAAAACACATGCTAATCAAACAACAAACATAAACAAGCATAAATAACTTAAATAAGCACAACAAAGCCTGAATAAGCAACAAATAAGCTCAGCTACAGTGAATAAGCCAAAAATGTAAAAAGTAAACTTACAAAAGTGTTTAGCTTTTGGCAATGTAATAAGCTTTCAAAAAGCTTAAAAACAAACCCTAATGCTTACCATAAGCTCTAAACCAAAGGCCATCCAATATTTTCCCTGCTCCTTTTTGCCTTCTTGAATAATATTTGGTGATTTTTTATGATTTTTGATTTTTATGACAGAAAAGGAAATGAGCTTTTATATAAGTTTTTAATAACTCAAAAACTTATGTTAGGGCTTAAAACACAGTATTTAGCAACAAGTAAACTTAAATGACAGAATTTTAAAGAAAACTTCAAACTTTCATTAACTTAAAAGGAGATTACAATACTTGAAAATTTTAAAAGACAATAATATAAAAACAAACTGAATATTAACTAGGCTAAAAACTACTTGCCTTTTTGGCTTACATTGATCCCTATTTATATAAAGCTTAAGAAGATTCTAGGTCTCCTTTTCTTGACCTCTTCTCTCCTGTGCTTCTTTGCTGAGGGGGTTTTAGGCTGTGCTTGTTGTGTGAGGAGAATTAAGAAGTCATCTCAGCCCTTCAAATTGCCTTTGTGCCCAAGCCTTTGATCTTGACCCTTGATGATTTTGTCCTGTTCATTGTCGAATAGGGCAATTGGGGATTGCCAAGGTGTCTTGAGGCCATGTGGGGGTGGGGAAGGGTGGTGTAATGGGTTTTGGCTGGTTGTGAACAGTGGTCGAGGAGGGGGGACATGGGTGAAGGAACAGTGGGTCAGGTTTATGTTTGGCGGGAAACTTTTATAAGGGGCAGGGGTGAAAAGTTTTTAGTTATGGCAGAACAAGTCCCTCAAAGTTATATACAGTATTACATGCATGGTCCTTGTGGTGTTTAAATTTTAGGAATGGGCAGAAACAGCCCCTCAAGGTTATAAGAGTTATTTCATGAGAGGTCCTTATAATGTATAAGTTTAGGGGGTTGGCAAGAACAGCTTGTATATTAGGCTTTATGCTTTGTACAAATAGCTTAATGGGCTGACCCAGCCCATTAGATGGGTGTGGGTTGGGCCATTAAGTATTTCTTCGATGTCGGCCTCGGTTTTGACTTTGACTTTCCAGAGTTGACTTTGACTTTGACTTTTTGACTTGATTTTGACTTCATCACGTTATTTCTGTTCCCGTGCTCATTTTTTGTTGTTTTGGCTTCGATTTTGTCCTTTTCTTGATTATCCGTCACCTGCACAATATAAGTGAAAACTTACAAATACAATGTATTTTTGGTACGTTTTTGGTCATTTAAGTCCGTTTTTAATGGAAAATGGTATGTGTAATTAAGCACATACCAAAATCCCCCATACTAAGATATTGTCGTGTCCTCACGCAATGCTATGAAGTAAGCACTTAGAAAACTAAGACTCTCGATCCCCCTCGACTAGTAACCTCGGAAAGTAGCTAAGTGTTC
>BQNB010009006.1:0-43380 GCA_026074375.1 Tanacetum coccineum
ATACTTACTTGCGGTCTCAGGATGCATCACAAAAACAAGTTCTAGAATTTAATATGCTACCGATACACTCTCATAATCCTAAAGTAACCGATACCAATGTTCCAGAAAAGGCAACAAAACCACGCATACACATCCGTAACGACGAAATAGACACACATGATTGCTCACTCCTTAACTCAAACAAGCTAAAGGTATAATATCTAAGGGCGATCCTCACATTTTGGGGTGGAATTTGAAGGTTTTTGTGCTAGTCATATAAATTTTTATCCATGAGACGCTATTAATACTTGGTTTTTGTCGGTATGTGTCATAAAAAAAATTAAATTTAGGTTAAATCACCTTTTATGCTATGTTTTGATATATTACCCATCTTTTTAAGGACAAAGCAAATGGCAAATGAAAGAATAGTTTCTAAGGCTTATTTTCCCCCTACACTTAAGTTGAACATTGTTCCTAATGTTCTATAAAAGTACCTGTATAAAAAAATTAAACAGAAAAGAAAACAAGTAAAAGAAACTAGTACTCCCCTGGTTTGCTCAATAATGGAGAAGAAACATTTGATAACTGGTTAAATCGTCCTCCAAGAATCATCCAATGAAACTTCCTAAGAACTTCCAAGCTTCTTCTTATCAAATATAACATGTAATCAAAGACAAAGATAACTATACCAAGTATAAAATGTGCGATATAATAATATACAATGTGAATTTAGGGTTGAATCGATAAAGCAGTAAAGATAGGATGAGAGAATTATCAAACTTATTGGTTTTGCAAGTTTATAAGAGAAGAGTACATATTTTAAATGTAGTACAAGTTTTATTTTCAAAAATAATTAAAAACTTTATGTTTTCTGGACCTGGGCGTTTGACGCCGTCAGGAAAATCCTGACCCCGTCACAGGTGACGTGGTGATGGCGTCACGTGTAAATCGTGACGCCGTCTCTACATTCTGTGAAAACAAAATTTTTGTTTTTTGATGAAAAATTTCCTGCACTTGATTTCATAAGTTAACTACTGTACAAATGGCTGCATAAAACCTGAGATTTGACTATTTACTCATATGACTCAAAACTGACGCGAATTAGTCTAAACAAATTATTTAACATGCTTGAACTTGGCTCAAAACCCGGATAAATTCCCCTACACTTATTATTTGCAAAATACCTTTGATTGAAATTAAAATGAAGTTAAAAACAAAACAAAGCATGATTACAAGATATAGTACGAACATGATAGAATAAAATGAAAAGAATAAAACACATGACATTCCTAATTGCGAGAAAAGTAAATATTAGGTTGCCTCCCAAAAAGCGCTTGTTTTTGTTCGAGTCACGAGCCTGACTCTACCCTTAATTAACAGATAAAGGGGAGGGTTCCCCTACACTTGAGTTTAAGTGCGAGTGATAGTAACGGTACACATCATTGTGATGAGAATGAGCCATACATTGAGAAATTTGTTGTTGAAGAATAAGCTCTAAACGGTGTGCTTCTAGAATTCTACCTCTCTCTACTTCATTTGGCCTATCGAATAAACTAAGTTCTTCTCCTAGAGGAAAAACTTCCTTAGATTCTAATCCCCAATAATTATCAAACATCTCCCAATTTGAAATATCAACATTTAAGGATACACTTTTTCCTAATAAACCCAGTTTATATCCATAATATCTCTTAGGGTCATCTATACCTGGGTTATAATAACTATACACACCCTTAGGATGGGAATTTGCCAGGTGAGGTGAAAGTGGTGTTTGAGTTGTTAATAATCTACTAACTTCATCATAGAACTATCCGAACTATGTGGTTTGATGGGTGGTTCGGGGCCTATTACGTCTCTTAGACTTACATCTAAGGATGGAATATTGAGTAAAGGTTGAGGCTCCGGTCCATCAAAACTAGGAACTTCCCTAGAACTAAGAGATGTGTTGTGATTGCAATACACGCCTACTTCCTCTAGTTTTGTTTTATTCAAAGGTTCTATCTCTATCGGGGTTCCTAAAGTCTTTTCTACTTCTTCTAGGTAAGTCATGGGCGGTGTGTATTCCTCAAATGACGGTAAGGTTTGTGTGCTACTCTCAGGGCTTGTAACTCCTACCTCATTATCCATCATACTTAAGCTATCTACATGCTCATCATAATCTAACCATGCCATGCACCTAGGTACCTGTACCCTAACCATATCATCCCTAACTATTTGAGCATTTAGATTTGCTATTGTTTCATCCGAAATAGCGCTTGTTGGGTTGCTATATTTTTATCATATTGGGCACAATCCTCTATGGCATACCATGCTCCAATATCACTAAACTTCCTAAGATCCCCTTCTGCTGTCAAATTGATGATATGACAGGATAACGAGTCGAGATGTTTAAGAAATATTTCAATTAGGGTCCATATACTAAGGCCATGATTCGGGACTATTTCGATTACTTCTTTAAAATGAGTCCACAAATCTTAGAGAGATTCATCTTGATGTTGTTGGAACACCAAGAGTTGATTATGGAAGAATACATCAAACCTGCCTACGCTAGAATAACCATACCTATTCATTAGAATTTACAAATTTACAAATGATACGAACAAAGGGCACAAAGACAAAGATAGACTACAAGAAAGCTAATATACAAAATTAAATTCTCATTTGACAGGATTTAAGCGAGTAGAACTAAGTTAAACAATGATCAAAACCTAACTATTCCCCACGCAACGGAGCCAAAAACTTGATGTGAGGGTCGTAGGACTTCTTACAAGAAGCTTTACAACTCCCTAGGCAGAGTACCTAACCGTTGTAGTAGTAGTATAGGCAAGACTCAGGGGTTGTTATCGTTCTCTAGGGGAATATGTTAGGAAGGCTTGATCACGGTCTAGCAGAATTCTAGGGTTTGAGCGAAGATTATTTTTGTGTTTTTATATTTTATGAAAACAGTAAATATATGGTTTGAGAGGTTGGTTGGTTTTAACTATTAAATTAAATAATAAACTAAGCTACTGGTGATAACAATAAGATAAAAGATTGTATTCATTTAATCATGTATTACTCTCTATATTGCTTCTTCTAGTGTTGTTGCTTTGTCACACTTGTGATGATCTATGTAACTATTTCCTAAGTCATGAATAAATTATACGAACCCATAGTCTATTTAATATTCCGTTAAGGCAACGCACAAGTAAGGTAGTATGAAGACTATTACAAGGCCCCTAAGAGTATATTAAATGCACGTGAAATAACTTAAGAGAGATCAACCATATAAGGGGCAAGGTAGTATGAAGATTGTTACCCGATGGTATCCTTTCTACGCACTCGCGTTTTCCTAGACGTGTCTACAGCGATACAAACAAAAGCTGGTTTTCTAAGACCTAACATGCATATTCATCACAAGAAGCGCAACAGTAAAAGGATCTACAATCCGACTTTCATGTAATCATAAGCAAATACAAAGGAAGGTTTAGCCTCGCATGTTGTAAAGAAAGCAAAGAGATAAATCAATCATGCAACACATAGACATATTGAATGATTAATGAATAACACTCGTACTTGTTTAAAACATGGATAGATGGTAGTTCAATAGGGTTTTGAGGCCCTAAAAACGACCTATGAAGCTGCTACAAGAGCTAGGGTTTGTCTCCCTAAAGGTATACAAAGTTACACACTTGAAACCCTAAAATCAATTTAATATATATAGATATATCGCTGCGACGACGTCGCGTTGTAATCCTGACGCCGTCGTCACGTGAATGATTCTAGACCATCTTTAAGTCGGCCACGTCCTGACGCCGTCACTAATTCTCTGACGCCGTCACCAGATGGATCACGACAGCGTCGCTTTATGCTTGCGACGCCGTCTCCATGCTCTGAGAACAATATTTCTTCATGGAATTGGTGTAGGTCCATAATCTCGTCCGTTTCTTCTCTAATTGTGCCCAGCTCACGTGTATTTCCTCCAAATGCCATCCAAGTGCTAAAAACCTCAAAACAAATGATTAAGCACATAATCTGGGCATATTTGCATGATTCAAGGGGTTAAATGACCCCGAAATAGTGTATAAAATGACACCATATCAAATACCCCTACACTTGGGATTTGCTTGTCCTTAAGCAAATGGGTTTTTCTACCTAGACAATAGCAGTATGAGGGTCATTTAACCTACTCTTTAAACGAATTTTACAACATAACCTTCTAGACCTCGTAATTAAAAGCACGGAAAGTATATACTAACACATCACATAAGTGTTTGGGGATTCTGTATTTTACTCGGGTGTATAATAAATTATAACATAATGAGAAAACGGAAAATCAACACTCATTACCTGTCATAGCATATAAATTACCATATTTTATAAAAGCAGGGTTAAATATCATTGTTGAGAGGTTTGGTTTGTTTTTAACTAATTAAATAATACTTATAATCTAAACTACTTTGGTGAAAACTTATATGGTAAACGAACGTATTTACTTAATCATCCACTACTCCTAGTTTGCTTCTCCTAATCATGTTGCTTTGTCACCCTTATGATGATCTGTGTAAGTATTTCCTAATTAATGAACGAATTACACGAACCCGTTGTTTATGTAATATTTCATTAAGACAACGCACAAGTAAGGTAGTATGAAGACTTTTACAGGGCCCGAAAGAGTATATTCCATGATTAAAATAATTAAGGGAGGGATCACACATTTTAGGGTTAAGGTTGGTATGAGGACTATTACGATGGTTATCTTTCTACAAAAATTGCGTTTCCCTAGAGTCTTTATGGCCAATTTATTATCTTACGGCTAGTTCTCTAAAGTCTAATGCGCACATCCATCACAAGAAGCAACATTAAAAGGATCTACAAACTAAGTTTCATGCAATCATAAGTAAATACTAATAGATCTAACCTTGCAAGGTAAATAAAGAAGAAAAACAAGAATCTATCACAAAACACATAGACATATTAAGTGATAAAGGATAAATGAACTTTACTTGATTAAATCATGCAGTTGAGGCTGTTACAAGAGGGTTTTGACACCCTAAAAACGAGCCCCAAAGGCTGCTAAATAATCTTCTAAAACTAGGGTTCGTCTCCCAATAGTTACACACTAAAAACTCTAAAACGAGTTTGTATATATAGAGATCAGACCGCGACGGCGTCACAAATTTTTGAGAGTCGCGCTTCTATGAAATTGAAAGCTTTGAGGGTTTCATTTTTGAGGCCAGTAAATCTGATGTCGTAGTGATGAAATTCCGGTGATGCGTTCTTGATCAAGTTCTGACGCCGTCTCCACCGTCTGAATGACTGTTTCTTCAAGAGATTTGGTGTAGAGTCGTAGTCTTGTCTGTTTCTTCTCCAAATGAGCCTAAGTCACTTGTTTTTCCTCTCTAAAGCATCCAAGTCTTAACAAACAACAAAAACTCCGTTTTAAGCATATATTTGGGCATGATTTGCATGGATTAGGGGGTTAAATGCCCCCTAAATGTGTCATAAGTGGACACCTCATCAATGGTTATTGCTTATATGATTATTATTGGAACATTTTCTCTTTGCTCCCCCTTAATTATAAGGGATGGAGATAGTGTCGAGTACACAATTTTTGAATGATTTTGAATTTATTGAAAAATTCTTGAGAAAAGTTGTACTCGGACACTACATGAACACACAACATTATAGTCTTGACAATATCGTGTCCATACACTTAGGATTTAATTTGAGAAACTCCCCCTCACAAATAGATTCAAGTCAAAGGATTGAATGAGGAAAGGAGTGTTGAACACACAATTTTGAAAATTTTGAAAAATCTTTTTGATAAACTCTTGAAAAATTGTGTTTAACTTTTTGTAAACTTTTTACTTGAGCTCAAGATTTTGAATTTTCTTGTTTGTGCTTGAGGTCAAGTCCGAGAGTTTGTAAGCTTCTCGTTGTGAGGATAAGTGTACAAAAATGGATATCTCTTTATCTGAAGAACGAGTTATGTGACGATTTGTACTTAGAGGTAGTATATTTTAAGCAAACTTTTGAAAATGTTTTTGTAAAGTAATGAACATAAACAAGATGATTTTCTATTCTTTGAAGGTTATAAAGCGCACTGAAGCGTACACTCCCCTTATATTTGAAAGCCAAGTTGTGAACTAAAATGTACACAAGTGATGTTGTCGTTGTGTATGATAGTTCAAGTTTTAAATTTATATTTTGCCGACTTAACCAAAAACGACACTTTAACGGGCAGTGTACCCGGTCGGTGGTAGATTCGTGGTAAGTAGGGTGTCGAACACTTGAAGCGAGGTAAATCCGTTCAATTTATTAAATGTTTTGGTTTTCTAATCTAAGTTAATTCTAACTAAAAAATTTAAGTCAACTATGCTATCTACGTTAGTTCTAATCCTAATTCTAACTAGGTAAAAAAGGGGGGGTTTCAGCCTGAGAGACTGGCACGGTTTGGTCGGTGACTACAATCAATTCAAGACACTTTATCCCACGCAAGCTAATTAACAAAAGATAAAATAAGGGTCGAGCCTTATGATAGAAAATTGTATTAACCATTATTAATCCGATTAGAACGTTGGTTTGTTTATTAAGTGCACTGATTTATTCTATCGAGGTAGCATATCATTCTTAAGACTTAGGCGGGACTTCTTCCTAAGACATAGACACATTAATTATGTCACAAATAAAGCATCTGCATAAAGTATCCTTATTTGGTGATTATAATCTATTTTAGGGATTAAAGCAATGGTGATCTTGTTAAACCTAGCTCATAGAGACTTTACCCACTTACCGCTTAATAGCGATTTATACTCTAGTAGTCCACTTGTCCAACTATCTAATGGAATTAGTACGTTATTTGTTGAATTATTTGGGTTAACCTTCTAGTCAACACATTCATTGGCAATATCCAATTAACTAGTTAAGCCCGAAGCGTATCCTAGACACAGATTTAGTAGGGCAATATTTGTGATCCTTTGATTCTAGATGTATAAATCACTATGTGGAGAGCTATCCCAGACTCTAGATTACTTGGTCCATATCACTAGATCCAGTTGAATGATAGGTCGCATAAAAAGCACGTAAACAAGTATGAATTGATAAACATAAACAAGCATTCAACGATAAATCAAGAAATTGAGATAAACAATACCAAACATTCAAATCTTCATAATAATGGCTAATACCCGAAGGTATTAGCCTTCAAATGTCATAATAATACAAGAGCAATTATTTAGCCAAGGTAAACTAACCGAGTTAACGAATGATACCAAAAATTGAACGATTATAAAAGTATAAGAAATTACACGTTGTCTTCTATGGATTGGAATGCGTTGCAAGACCTCTTCTGCTCTTTTTCTCCTCTGAAAATCGACTTTTGTGGTTTAGGTATCGAGAATATGATTTAGCACACTTAAAACTTGTTTTTGAGTTTTGTATTTATAGGGTTTGAAAGTCGGTTCAATACGGCGTATCCAAGGGATTGGATACAGCGTATTGGGGATTTCTTGGAGTAGGGACTACGTTTGATATCTTCCAGAATATTCACATACTATATCTTCAATACGACGTATTGACTTCTTCTAGATACGGCGTATTGCTCTTCATTCCTTTGTGGTCTTTGGTGAGTGCAGGCACGGATACGCAAGATACGGCGTATTGGTCTTCAAAATAGTAATCTTCAAAATATCTTCATTTAAGCTCTAAAATGCGCGCCTTTTGCAAATATTCACCAAGTACTCCATAATTACTGCAATTCTCAAATATAAACGATTAAGTAACAATTCTTTGCAATAATTATACACAATGGGTTAATAACATGGGATAAATGATGCTATAAAATAGACGTTATTTGATGTCATCAACAAGTCATTTTGATGAGCAAAATTTTATAATATTTTGAAAACCTTTATGAAAAATTTTGAATAAATTTTGCTCGAAAAACAAGAAGATTTCTCTTTTTTTCGCAGGATAAGTGCATTGATACATACACTTTCTTTTCTTTAAAACAGAGTTCTGATCAGAGATAATCAGAAGTCATTATTTTGAAGCGCGAGTCATGAACTGAAATGTCTATAAGCCATTATGATGACACACTAGAGAGCGACCTTTGGAACCCATTTAAGCACGGTTCCAAGGGGTTTACAAACTTTTAAAAACCATTTGAATGTTGTGTCAATTTGATGCAAAGAAGTTGAACTTCAACGAGGACTAGAAACCGGTGTTTCATTTGGAAATAATGCTCGTGGAATCAACGGAGATTTAGAATTCCTTTTGTTTTTCCATCAATTATGAAAACTTAGATTCTTGTGGATTTTTAAATCTTGACGAAGATGATTCCATCTGTTGTTGAAACTCGGTGCTAAATTTTGAGAATTCATTTTTGAAATGAATGAAAATATCTCCTATGGTTTGTAAAATTTTCAAGCCAGATATTCATTCTGTATGTAATGAATGATTTCTGATTTCGAGTATTTAAAGGTTTTGAATGACTTTTCTTTGATCTCCAAACTTGCTTTACCGGTGTAAAACGAGAGTTTAGAGTTTCAAAAATCTTCTTTTTCTTATTTAACACTAGTACAAATCTGGGATTTTGTCACACATGCTGTTTTTAGAACGGCCACATAGTCAGATATTTATGTGACTAAATGTACCAGAATAAAACAAACAGCCACACTTGAACTCATTTTGTGTGACCATTTTGGAATTTCATTGTCACGCATTTAAATATTTATGTTACTAGAGGTAATGAATTTTTTTGTCATCTATTTAATCACTTTATAATTTTGGAGTGTGAGATAAAATAAGTTTGAACATTAGTCACACATATTATATACATTGTGAACAAATATTTGTTACACATTTGACAAATGTGACTCAAAATCCATATATGGTCACATGAAGTGATTGTGTATGTGCTAAATCATATAGTCAAGTTTGTCACTCATTATTTATAAGTGACTGCTACTTTTTTGCTGAATATTTAGCACAATATGAATTTGAAATGTGTTGTGGTCAACCGATAAGTAAGTATGAAGCATTAGGGGGGGTTTTTCACGATTATACATTTAAAAGTGACAAATATATGTCACACACTTGAACACTTGGCCGCCTCTATTTGCCTCTATTTTTCAACAAAAAATTAAACCTTTTGATAATTTCACTCAAAAAATTTGACTTCCCTTCTAAAATTTAACAAGCCGTATGAATTATCCCTTCATCTTTTCTAAAAAAAATTGAATCTTTTTCCCAAAATTTCATACCCCCACTCAAGATCCCTGCCCTTTTTTCCTAAATCAAAACCCATCGTCTTCCATTCAGATTGTTCAATACATGAGCGATTTACAGACACTCACAAACACTCGATTTCAAACCAGTTTCAAGTGACCGGTAGGTACTCATTACTACAAATCATTTGTTAATGTAATCTTTATCTATATAAAGATCCAGTACAAAGAATTGAATTGTGAGCATTTATGACTCAATCTGTATGACTTGCCTGTTATCCAATATTTCACATCCAAACCATTCAATTATTCCACATCCAAAACCATCAAAGTGTATGACTTCGCATGTTATCCAATATTTCTATCCAAACCATAGATCGAAGATTGAATATCTTTGCCTGTCATTTAATATTAATTCAATCATGAATTTTTGATTGTGAGGTAGGCACTGAAAGTTTTATACACGTAAAATATATATAAAATATAACCTTAAGAGTAATTAAGAAAATTACCAAGTTACCCTTGATAAAATTCACTCTCAAAAATATATATAATATAATATATAATACGTATATTAAACCGGGCAAATATGATCACCCGGGTCGTTTCCCCAACGACTAGTGAAATTGAATCCTCGTTTAAGTCCGGATTCTGATTTGAATGAGTAAATGGATGATTTGATAGTCTAAAGCAACAATTAAAATGGACAATTAAAAACAATTAAACAATTAAACGAATACGAAAATCAAATAAAACGCGACTATTAAGCAAGTAAACTAAATTTTAACCCTAAAAATGTAAACTAAAATTCTAAACCTAAGATAGGACAAAAGAAAATTTTAGGAAAAAGAAAAACATTTTTTTGATTATTTTTGAATTTAATATGAATTAAAAACTATTTTAATCTAATTAAATCCTAGAAAATAGCAAATTAAGTACTAAAAATTTGGAAAAATGATTTTTAAGCTTAGAAAAGTCTAAAATAACATAAAAACTCAGAAAACTATTTTTAACTATTTTTAAAATTAAAATTCTATTTTTAAAATTAAAAATTAAAGCTCAAAAATGAAATTTAAAATCTAAAAGTGGTGAAAATGATTTTTTCTGAATGTAAACCTTAAGCTATTTTTTATAAAACTAAAAACTATTTTTTTTGTATTTTTATAAAAAAATTTCTATTTTTTATTGATTTTTTAAGATTTTGACTTTCGAAAAATGATTAAAAATAAAATAATTGATGAAAAATTATGAAAAATTCAGGAAAAGTCTAAATCACTAGCAGGAACGTAAGAAAAATAAGAAGAATCAATTTGCTAAACGAATAAGCCCTCAAATTAGCTTATAAGGCTACGGCTTATTAAGAAAAAGGAAAGTGAAAACGTTTATAAGTATTTAAAAGAAAGAGACTATGACGGATGAGCTAATGAAGCACAATGGTTAACACACTTGGTATCTATGCTAGAGGTCACGGGTTCAAAGCTTGGCACACCCCCTTTTTGCTCTTTTTTTATTTTTGCTTTTTATAAAAAACTGAAAATTGAAGTTTAAAGAAGACTAATTTTTAAGCAACTTTAAAACTGAACTTTTGGTCTGAAAATGAAAAATAAGCTCTGAAACAGCTTATGAATAAGCTGTCATCAGTAAGTTGGATTTTGAACTAAAATTTGCTTGGGTACACTAACACAGTTGCATAAGCTTCAATTTAAGCTCAATTCAAAAAGCAAAAACTGTTCTAAAATCCCTATGATGTCTACAAGCTATATTTAATAAGCTACTTAACTAAAAAATATTAAAAGCTAACTGAAATTGCGGATTAAATAAGCTAACTCAAGAACAAACTCAAAAAGCTCAAATTTAAGAAAAGCTCAATTGCTTAATAAGCAAATTCAGAAGATAAACTTTTGAGGATAAGCTAACTGATGAATCCTAATTAAGCCCTACTATTCAGTTTTTCAAATGAGTAACTAAATTAAGCCCTACTAAGAAAATTATCTAAACTACTTATTTTTGGCTTTTTGGCTTTTATATGACTTTTTAAGACTAATTGTACCTAGGCAAATAAGTTTGAAAATGAAAATTAAGTCTTAAACTAAGTTAAGCTACATATAAACTAAAAGCCTACTGAATTTAAGACCTTAAATCCTACAACTACTAGCCTAAATTATACCAATAAATCAGCAGTAGTAACTTTTGTTACTACTGCATATGCTAATGACAAAGAGGCAAGGGTAAATGCAGGTTACTAAGAGAGTAACTCCTGCACACTACACACTCTATTGAGTGTGCTTGAGTAAACTACAAACTCAAATTAAGCCTAAAAGGCTTAATTCAAATATTAGCAATCAAAACAAAGGGAGAAATTTCCCCTGGTGTAGACACATACAAATTAAGCCCTAACTTTTTAGATTTTGAAAACTAACTTCTGAAAACTCTTTTCCTATTGGTTTTAAATGGATTACAAACTGACTCAAGCAAAACTTAACACTCACTTTGACTTTTGATGGTCAAAGTAACTAATGCCAAACACTCCTTAATGGAATGACAGATACGATTCAATAAAATGCTTTTAAAATGAATTCTAATTTATAAACCTATGATACCAGACTATATTTAGCTTAAAACAAGCTTAACTAGCATGATCTAACAACTGAATAACTAGAAATCTAAGATCTAACACTATGCTACTATATTTTTGGTTTTTATGAAATTATGACTGATTTTAAGTAAAACTAAGATCTACTCTATATTAACTAAGACAGATTATTAAAATTGCAGAACAAATTTAAACTAAACACAAATAAGCAGCTAGAAAGCAATTAAGCACAATTAATAAACTAATAAACAGATCTAAGTTATTTAAGTAATATTAAGCTAAAATTTAAAGAACATGAAAGTAAATAGAAAACTTACCAATTGCTTCAGCTTAACAGAAGCCTTACAAGGCCCCCCCCCCTTCCCCCCCCCTTCTTAGAGCTTGTCTACAACTCTGGCTTATTAAGTAAGCCAGTGAAAGTCCTTGGGAGTCCTTCCACAATTGACTCCCCTTCCATAAGCTTTTAAGTCCAAAAGCAAAGGTTATAAGGTTTTAAGCTGTTTTTAAGAGTTAAAGTATGATTAAGGTCTGATTTAGCTCAATTACTAGCTTATAGACTAGTAAGAGCTTGTATGAGCTTATTAGATCAATAGCTTAACATTTGAGAAGAATTGAGAACTTATGAGTGAAAAAATAAAGTGCTTATTACAGATTATTTAAGAGCAAAACTAGATTTCATAAAACTTAATTACATTATCAATAGAAAATTACAACTACTGAGAGTAAAATTACATAAGCTAAAAATAAAAGTTTAAGCTAAAAACTAAAAGCTACTATATAAAAACTCGGTAGTGTGTGTGTGATAGTGAGGGCTATTTATAGCCTGTTGATGAAGATTCTAGGCCTTGCCTTGCTTCCCAAGCTCCTTTCAATCATGTCCGTACAAAATCCTAATCATTGGAGGATTGATTATGGCCCTTGGATCACTAAATATCTCACACAGATTGCCAGCGTGGCAATCCGTGATTGAGACACTTGTGTTTCTTTTGAGTGTATATCCAGTGTAAAAACCCATCATCTCTTGTGCTTTTCCATCATTTCACGTGTGCTTCCTTGATGAGATTGGTTAATGAAAAGCTTTAGTGACTAATTTCTCCCTGCTATTGTGTTGTAGACCTCATGAATTGACCAATGCACCCTTTAATTTGCATTTGCCCCTTGATTTGACCATAGGTAAATGAGGTAGGGGATGATGAATAGTAAAATGTTCTTGGCGCCATTTATAACTGCAAACGGGTAAATTAGATTTAAACTTTGGTCATTTGGCAATTATGGTCCTTGTCTTTGTTGTATAAAAGACCAAGTGTAAAATAACTTTTATCTTTTGGCAGGAATGGTCCCTAGACTTAGTGTAAAGGGAGAATGGGCTTAGTAAATGGGCTTTTGATCCGGGTTATGGTTATAGTAAGGGTTTAAGGCCTATTTAAGCCTTTGGGTCCATTTGTGTAACATTTGGCAACTTGAGGGACTGAAATAGAATATTTTGGGGTTTTTTGTCTTTTTATGGAGTTGACTTTGTTAACCCATAGTTGATTGGAGGTTGACCACAGCTTTGACTTTTTGACTTTTCCTAGCTTTGGCTTTGCATCTCTGGCTTCTTTTGTGCTCTTCCGTTTCTCGTATCCGTGATTGTCCATTTTTGACGGTTTTCTTGTGATTTTTGATAAATTCGTACCTACACATACAAAACATAAAAACAAGTATATTTTTGCCATTTTTAATGTATTTGGGTCATTTAGGGTCATTTTTGGTGTTAACGGATATGCGTATTTTACACTTATCAGTTAGCAGTACTAACTCCATAAGCAGTATTAACTTCATTAGTACTGCTAGGGGATGACACAAAAGCCATATTCTGAGAACTTGAGCTTGAGCTTGCATTTCTTTTAACCTCTTATTCAAAAATCTTGAAATTGTTGTAGAGATCATCAAAGCTCATTGTGTCTAGATAAGGTTTATTCCTCTAGACCACAACTTGAGTATTCCACTCAGAAGGCATACTTCTCAAAAATTTGAAATTGTAATCTTCTTGTGAAATAGATAGCCAGCTGACTTACAATATTCTGAAGCCTGTTAAAAATAGAGTCAAGAGACTCTGTGCTTGAAGCACTAAAGTTCTCATACATTTGCTTCAGAAGATTTTTTTGAGTCTTCTTTGTGGCTTCATTACCAACAAATCTTGTTTGTATAGCAGCAAACAAAGTCTTAGCATCCTTGTACTGATTAAATGTCATTAGATGTTCATTAGGAAGTGCCATCAGTACAAAACTCTTGCTTCACATCTTCTCTTTTGTACCTTTCTTTAGTAGTTACAGGACCTGGCATTAGTGAAGTTAAGGTACCATCAGCATTTGTTGTTGTTTGAGTTGCTGGTTTGAATGAGTTTCCATTCTCTATGACATCCCACAGAGCATAGTCTTGTACTTGAAAGTATTGCTCAATCCTTAGCCTTTCCACATTCATATTCACTCACCCCCTGTTTGAGAGTGGGCTACTTTGCCTTTGTAGTAGTGGTTTTGAAGCAGTTTCTATGATCCATCTTTCCTTATGAGTTAAGGGTGTTCTTCTTGTTAGTTTCTTATAGATCAAAGTTTCAGAAACAAGCTCTGATACCACTTATTGATCCTTACTTAAGATCGATTCCTTAGCTTGTAAAGGTTAAGTTACTTTGTATAAATCCAAAAAAACTATGATTGAAACTTTGTAAATACTAAAGAGTATGTGGAATCTACTCTTTAATACTTAGAAGAATATTAATAAAACAGTAAACTGTATAAATAATGATATTACTAAAAAGCTCCAATATTATTATTTCAATATTACGAAGTACTCTTTGTCTCTTAGTACTAGGGTTTAAACCTTAAAGCTATATATAAAATATGTATCTAACCTAAACACAATAATTAGTGATCTCTTTTATTACATCCTAGGTGTCCATTATAAGATATACAAATCTTCTTATAAATTCTAGATCTTATACGTTTCTTTCTAACTTTATTAAGATATACACTGGAATAAGTGTCAATACAAAATCACTTGAGAACTTTTTATCACTTTAGTTGTCTTAATCTTCATCTAGCAGTCTTATGTTATGTTCTGGCTAGTGAGCATTTGTACTAACCTTACTCTCTAGCAATACTAACTGGTTAGTACTGGCAGTTTTAACTTGAGCAGTACTAACTCTTGGCTTGGCATTACTAAATATAAAGACTTTTAATTCCCAACAATCCCAACATGACCAAAAAATTAGGGATATCTATAGGACTTTAGAGTTCATGAAGGGAGAACCATTGACCGATCTTTTTATAGAGACCTTAGTGATGACTCCGTGGCTAAGTTTACCGCCATAGGTTTTGATTGCTTGCTTTCTCTAGATGAGCAAATTTGTCCTAGGTTTATCTTTGAATTTTACAAAACCCTTCATCTAGATAGAGACCCCTCCAACCATCTCTCAATTCAATTCACCATCAACAATCACCGTTTCGACATCTCCCTTGCTCAATTTGCCAAGCTTACACATCTTTCTAATCAAGACATTTGTATTTACTCTGATGCTTGAGGTCTTGATGAACTTTGAAAACCTTTGAGTTAAAATTAACACCTTACAACTTACGCCTTCCGGCCATTGATGATATCTGAAACCTAATTCATCAAAGAACCATTCATGAAAAGGTAAACAAAGACAGAAAAACCATCCACAAGTTGCCAAACCAAATTGAAACCAATGAGATTTTTGATCACCTTAGACCTTATGAACTAGTCCTTAGGGAAAATGTCTATTTCGCCATAGGAAATAGAGACCACACTCAAGCAATTATTGCTTTGATGTTGTATTGCCTAGAAAATGGACAACCCTTCAACCTTGCTCAGTTCATCATTAGGAGGATGTACTTCTTTAGAGACCGACAAGACAAAGTTCTACCGTATGGCATGATCTTAACTTGTCTCTTTAAGAACCTTAAAGAAAATATGTCAAATCACACATTTGATGAACGTTACATTCTTGTCCCTAGAAAGATGTCATCCCTTAAGGCAAAACAACCCAAAAAGCCTCCACCCAAAAGAACTAGGAATGTAGGAAAGTCCAAACGTCCCCAATTGTCCACCTCATCCTCAACCAAATCGCCACCTTTGGATAATGGAGACTTGCCTAGTACTAAGCTTTCCCCTAGGTCTTATAGTAGGGCTCTTAAGGATGATCCAAACATGTCCAAGGAACAAAGGGAGACAAGAGGGATGTTTAAAAACTTGGGTAGAGCGTTGCACAACTTTGCAAGGATGTTGAAGAAGGGATGTCGTTGAAGGAAGATTTGTTTATTAAACAATTTAAATGTCTAATTATTGTGTCTTTGGATTATCAACTTGTCTACTTGAATATGCATGCTTAAACTGAATGTTGAAACTAAGTACTCACTTTACTTTATCGTGTTTATGTTATTATTTTATCTTTGGTAATATTATTTGGTAGTAGATAATGATGCTTGCATGCTAGCTTGTTTTGGGTTTAGGTTGCAAAATGCAGTTCTGGTTGATTTTGCAGGAATATGAGAACCACAGATCCACCATATGGTAGTTCCGTACCTTGTTTAGGTGGATCCGTGGCTCACCAGTCCAGGCGCCAAAATTCGAATTTTGTTGATTTTTAACTTTTTATACTTTATCTTATAACCATGCTATATGATACTATGTGGGATTTAAACTTAGGGTATAACTGTTCTCCATATTATCCAAGGACCAATTATACAACCACTTCACCACTTTCACCTTTTAATCATCACCCTCAAAACACCATTTTTTCACAATCTTCTCCACATTTCTCCATCATACACCTTACTAGTTCATCCAAAACAAATTCACCAACCTTCAAAAGAAAAACCGTAAGAATGAGTGTCAAGTTCAACCTATGTCATTCTCACATCTTAGTGGTAGGAACAAACCTAATGAAAGAAATCCTTCACCACCTCCTAGAAAGAAATCTCTCTCACCACCACAAGCTCCATTAAAATCCATCTCTAGCAAGAGTATACACTACACCTCATCATCATCACTAAGTGGGTCTCCGATACCAACTCACGTTACACCTCTACCTAAACTTTATTTTTTCATTCTGATAAAACAAGAACCTCAAGAACTTCCTCCACTACAAATGTTACAAAATAACCCCTATGTGTCAACGATGGACAATTAGCCACCAGGCCCTTTAAATCCATCTCCACCACCACATGTCTCACGACCACCTTCCGAATTTCCAAATCCACCACCCGAATTTGAACCACTACCATCAACTCAACCATTGTTTATTAATAGTAACAACAATACACCTCACCTCTACAATAATACACTTCCACTTGAAAACATTCACCATCCACCACCAAATCTTTCAAATCAAGATTTTTCCAATCCTCCAAACATCTTGGATTTTGTTCATTCAAATGACATGCCTCACCTCCACAACATGTTTTACCAATGTTATAGCACCACAAGGCATGAGATCCAAATTCTCTGAAACCTTGTAAATTACATGTTCTCATACATTCGACACCACCTCGGTTCATATTGCGGTTGTCGTAAGGGACTTCTACAAGAAGTTTTAATCTACATAGGCAGTTGTACCAATCGTTGTAGTGTAGTATAGGCAAGACTCGAGGGTTGTTATCGTTCTCTAAGGGAATAGGTTGGGAAGGCTTGATCACAGTCTAACAAAATTCTAAGGGTTGAGAGAAGATTCTTTTTGTGTTTTTATGTTTATAGGAAAGCAGGTAAAATCATATGTTTGAGAGGTTTGGTTGGTTTTAGCTATTAAACTAAATATAACTCTAAGCTACTGGTGATAACAATATAATAAAAGATTGTGTTTATTTAATCATGTATTACTCCCTAGATTGCTTCTCCTAGTGTTGTTGCTTTGTCACTCTTGTGATGATCTATGTAATTATTTTCTAAATCATGAACAAAATTACACGAACCAGTCGTCTATTGAATTATTTCATTATGCCAACGCACAATGTAAGTTAGTTGATGACTATTACAAAGCCCCTAAAGGAGTATTTTTAATGCATTTGAATATATTAAGAGTGGATAAACCATATAATGGGCTAATATGGTTGTATAAAGACTTTTACCCGATGGTTATCCTTCTACACAATTCAGTTTTCATAGGACATATCTACTGCGATATAGACAAAGGCTGGTTTTTAAGACCTAACATGCATATTATCACAAGAAAGAAACACCAATAAGATCTTCTTCTAGGTTTAATTTTATAATAAATAAATATCCATAAATAAAAGTTTAGCCAAGCTTGTTAAGATAAAATTAGAACAGATAAGAATCACACAACAAGACATATTGAATGATTAAGGATAGTTCGTCTTTGATTAAAAACATGAATGAAGGAATTACAATAGGTTTTAAGGCCTAAAAATCATCCCTTACAGCTGCAAACAAACTAGGAGTTCGCCATTTTCTTTTACTCTAAAGGTTAACAATATAAAACCCTAAAAGCGGATTTGTAATATATAGGAAATCGTTTTGCGACGGAGTCGCGTTTTATCGTGACGCCGTCCATGGAAATAGAAATATTCTAGATAATGGGTTGGGTCATTTGCATTCTGACGCAGTCTTGGAGATCTTTGTGACGCGTCTTGAAGATGAGTTTTATGACCGGCGTCACGCGTAATTTGTGAGCCTGTCTCCGCTTCTGAGTAGAAATTCTTGAGAGATGTTGGTGTAGGTCCGTAGTCTTGTCCGTTTCTTCTCCAAATGAGCCCAAGACCACGGCTGAATTTCCCTCCAAATGCCTTCCCAAATGCTGATAACTAAAAGGAAACTCGATTTAGTTACCTATTTTGGGCATAAATGCACAATTTAAGGGGTTATTAACGTCCCAAATTAAGTGTATTTAAATGATACCTCAATCAATATACCCTCACTTTGATTTGCTTGACCTCAAACAAATCGCTTTTCTACCTAGCAACAAGATCCACCATCACTACGAATCACCATAGCAATATGAGGGTCATTTTTACCTACTCTTTAAAAGTATTTTACAACACAACCTTCTAGACCTTGTAATTAAAAGCACGGAAAGTATATACTAGCACCTCACATAAGTGTTTGGGATTCTCTCTTTCACTCGGGTGTATAATAAATTATAACATAAGGGGGAAACAGAAAATCAACACTCATTACATGTCATAGAATATAAATTACCATAGGCTTGGTAAAGGATCAAACCTCCAGCGCTAGGCGCAAGCATTATTCATTACTATCTAAGAGGTCTTTTTAAAGGGTTGTGGGGTGTAGGTGTAAGATAACATATAATGGAAACAGAAACGGATGAGATACATTTGGGTGGCTTTGGGTGAATTTGGAGTGGAAGGGTTAGCTAATTATTTACATGAATACACGCTGGTTTGGTTGCTAAGCCAAGACTCGGACGAAGATATACAAACTCTACACAACTCTACACTTGAACTTTTACATGCTCGATATTTACAATCTAACTAATGACCCGATTTAAGGTGGATCAAAATAACATGGAGATCATCTAATAAATATATGGGGGTATTGACTTAACTTTTCTTCCCCATTCTTCCACGAAATAAACACCTACCATGATTATCAATCGTCCCAAAACTGTTATTTACCAAGGATAAGACTTAGCATACGTGTACTCATAATTAACTTGCGGTTAAAACATTAATATACTAAATGAGTGTTGATCCCAAACTAAGATCGATTCCTTATTGTAAAGAGTATGTTACTTTGGATAAATTCAACAATAACATTAGTAGACAACTTTATGTGGATATCAAAGAGTATGTGGAATCCTATTCTTTTTATCTTGAGATATATCAATGAATAGTGAATATGAATAACATGTAACTTACGATGTACAAAAGCTTCAATTTTATTAATGATAATATTACGAGTACTTATCTTAGTACTAGGGGTTACAACTTGAAGTTCATCAAGACTTTAATCTCTGGATCTGTGTATGTTGTGTTTTGTGAAGATAGATGTCGAGTAGTTGTGTTATTGAGACTATATCCAACTAATGCCCTAGAGCCTACTTTTTAGATCTAAGGAGTCCTAATCGGCTTACAATATATTCCTAAGATATCTCAATCTTTTCTAAACATAAACGTAATCTTCTAAATAAATACATGTATATCTTGTACATAAATATCTCAACACTTATCTTCACACACATTCTTGTTCTCCAAACAATCTTTATCTCTTTAACTCGTCTTTATCCTCTTGACAGTAGAAAGTCTTCAAACAGTCATAATCTTTCCACCAGCAGCACTAATAAACATAAGCAGTAGTAATATTAGTACTAGCAGTACTAATATACACTAACAGTAGTAACCTGTACTAGCAGTCTTAAATTTTACTACTAACAACAGTAACTTTATGCTATCAGTACTAAACTATACTAATAGTAGTAACTAGCAGTGGTAACATTATACTACCAGTTTTAACCACTTAGCATAATTTCCATTATGTACCTGAGCAGCAGTAACTTCTAAGAATCCATGAAGTCTTTTAAGACCCAACAATGAGTACATACAAGGTGGGCTAAGGCTATTTGGGTGTAACGATTAGTTTAAGGGTGACAATGCTTTTCATTAATAGTTCGGCTTAACTAGAAAATTACGAGAACCATGAAAAAAGATAGGCTTGGAGGGTTGTACTAGGGGTATCCTGCACTAAAGATGAGTGCATGGCAAGGGTGTGAGATAGTTACAGGTTTGAAACATGGGTTAGTCCTAATGCCTCATATTAAGCAAATCCTAATACTTACTATGTAGTCACAGAATGCATCCCAATAACAAGTTCTAGAATTTAATATGCTACCGGTACACTCATATAATTAATACCGATCTCAATGCTCCAGAAAAGGCGACGAAGACCACACATACACATCCGTAATGACGGAATAGACACATGTGACTACTCACTCCTTAACTCGAGAAAGCTAAAGGTATAAACTATCTTGGGCATCAATAATAGATACCCGAATTCCTATAGATCTAAAGGCGAACCTCACATTTTTGGGGTGGAATTCTGAGGGTTATTGTGCTAGTCATATAAATTCCTATCCATGAGACGCTATTAACACTCGGTTTTCATCGGTATGTGTCAAAAAAAATTAAATTTGGGTAAAAATTACATCTTATGCTATGTTTCGATATATTACCCATCATTTTAAGGACAGAGCAAATGGCAAATGAAAGAATAGTTTCTAAGGATTATTTTCCCCCTTACACTTAAGTTGAACATTATCCCCAATAATCTATAGTAGTACCCGTAAAAACGAATAAAGGGAAAAGAAAACAAGGAAAAGAAACTAGAACTCCCTTGGTTTGCTCAATAATGGAGAAGAAACATGCGAAAACTGGTTAAATCGTCCTCCAAGAATCATCCAATGAAACTTCCTAAGAACTTCCAAGCTTCTTCTCTTCAAATATAACCTGTAATCAAAGACAAAGACAACTACACCAAGCATAAAATGTGCGATAAACAAGTATACAATGTGAATTTAGGGTTTGACTCGATAAAGCAGTAAGGATAGGATCAGAGAATTGTTAAACTCATTAGGTTTTGTTGGTTTATAGCAGAAGAATACATATATTAAATGTTATGCAAGTTTTATTTTCAAAAATAATTAAAAACTTTAAGTTTTCTGGAACTGGGCGTTTGACGCCGTCAGGAAAATCCTGACGCCGTCACAGGTGTCATTGTGACGGCGTCGCGTGTAAATCGTGACGCCGTCTCCACGTTTTGTAAAAATGAAATTTTTTTTTTGATGAAAAATCTCCTGCACTTGATTCCATAGGTTAATTCCTGTACAAATAGCTGCATAAAACCTGAGATTTAACAATTCATTCATATGACTCGAAACTGACGCGAATTAATCTAAACAATTTCTTTAACATGTTTGAACTTGGTTCTAAAAACCGGATAAATTCCCATACACTTATTACTTGCAAAATACCTTTGATTGAAATTAAGACGAGGTTAAAGACAAACAAAGCATGATTACAATATAGTTCAAACATAATAAAACAAACTATAAAGAATTAAAACACACATGACACTCCTAATATGCGAGAAAAGTAAATATTAGGTTGCCTCCCAAAAAGCGCTTGTTTTTGTTCGAGTCACGAGCCTGACTCTACCCTTATTTAACAGATAAAGGGGAGGGTTCCCCTACACTTGAGTTCAAGTGCGGGTGATAGTAACGGTACATACCATCGTGATGAGAAGGAGCCATACGTTGAGAAATTTATTGTTGAAGAATAGACTCTAAATGGTGTGCTTCTAGAATTCTACCTCTCTCTACTTCATTTGGCCTATCAAATAAACTAAGTTCTTCTCCTAGAGGAGAAACTTCCTTAGATTCTAATCCCCAATCATCATCAAACATCTCCCAATTTGAAATATCAACACCTAGGGATACACTTTTTCCTAATAAACCCGGTTTAAATCCATAATGTCTCTTAGGGTCATCTATACCTGGGTTATAATAACTATACACACCCTTAGGATGGGAATTTGCCACGTGAGGTGAAGGCGGTGTTTGAGTTGTTAAATAATCTACTACCTTCATCCTAGAACTATCCGGACTATGTGGTTTGATGGGTGGTTCGGGGCCTATTACGTCTCCTAGACTTACATCTAAGGATGGACTATTGAGTAAAGGTTGAGGCTCCGGTCCATCAAAACTAGGAACTTCCCTAGAACTAAAAGGAGTGTTGTGATTACAATTCAAGCCTACTTCCTCTAGTTTTGTTTCGTTCAAAGGTTCTACCTCTATCGGGGTTCCTAAAGTCTTTTCTACTTCTTCTGGGTAAGTCACGGGCGGTGTGTATTCCTCAAATGATGGTGCATTTCCTTTGACTTTCTGAAACACAGTCTCTTCATCATCACTTATCCAACCCGAATCTCGAATAGACTTTATTTCTATCAATTGCCGAAGTCTCATGACTAGATTTTTGTTTCTCAATCGAGATTAAGCGTCACACTTTATTCCTAATGGCTAACACTGATATCATCATCTATCCCTGTAAGAGAGGAGACATATTCCCTAGGTGGAATTAATGGTACCTGTAGGTGGAGGTACTACTGTAATGAACGCTCACAGGTAGGCAACCTTTTCTCTTTTGAAATTTGCAACATGTATGCAGAATCATTCAACGTTGTCATCCCCCAGTATGAAAATTCTTCACTTTTCATACTATTAGCTAGAACTCAATCCCCAAACCCTTATACATGACTTATCAAGAACACATATCTTGTTGTTTAGGACTTCGTTTTGAAGTACAGAAGCATTTGACCATTTTTCAAGTTTTACCTTGAAGTCATCTCTTTCTTTTAAGCTTGATCTAGTTCCTAGTCTTGTTTTCTTCTAGTTTCAAAATCCTTATCTTTAAGTCATATTCCATCTGTTCATACTCATCAACCTCATGCATATTCATTCTTTTCGATAGTGTTTTAAGTAGACCTCTAATACTCCTAACTCATTTGATACCTAGATATCAAGTCCTAGCTCTTTGAAAAATTTATCTCTTTCTTTTGATAGTTTTTCAAGCTAACAGTTGTTAATAAGACTTACTACAGTTGGAACAGTAAGGATACCATTCTGGAGTTTGTACCATTAAAGCTAGAGATACTGGTGTATCATCATCTTTAATTGCTCCAATCAAATCACCAAGTCCATCTCTGTCAAAATGGGCACAGGGTTCGCATCCAAACTCCATGCTTCCAATCCTTTTTCAACTTCATCAGTGCCACATAGCAAAAGTCGTTGGTTCAGCATCAAATTCCCCTGGTCCAGTAATGTCTTCATTGTTGTCTGTTGCCACTAAAGGCTTTTGCGTTTTGAATCTTCAATGAAGCACAGTCTTCTTTCCTAGACGACCATATTGCTCGTTTTCTGTGATGACTTAGCAAACCGACACTCTCTTAGCAAATGGCCCAACTATTGAACAATTAAAACATTTCATCTTTCTGTAGAGAGCATTTTGTCAACAGTGATCCCATTCTTGGCTATCTGAAGATCAATTCAGAGTCTTCCTGTCTTCCTCATCTACAACTTCCTTATCGTTACGCAGTTATCAAAGCCACAGCCACCCCGCCCCCTAATGTCCAATTTCTTGTCCATAGCATCTTCTCATTGTAGCAGGTCTTCATCATCATGAGTTGTAGGTCATGGCTATGAGACTCAAGAATGAACATATGATTTCCCATCTGAGTGAGAAGCTTAGTTTAGAGTTAAGAGTGGGCACCTTGCTTGAGGCAGCTTGTGTATATCGCTTTGGGGAGATATTTGTTGGTTCAGTAAGTACTTTTGTTCAAATGTACTGGCCTTGGACTTCTGAGAGACATATAAGGCAATGTTGGTGAACAAGAATTTTGAGACAAGTACGCAACCCTTCAATTCATGCTCGACTTAAGTTGTTGATACAGATCATCCAAAGTCCTAACTCATCTATCCAGGGTTGTCCCCGAAACATGGTAGCCACTAACATGCCGAAACAGAGTAGGCTTCTTAGAAACTCAAATTGGCATCTTCATTGACACCGTAGCATCATGTAATTCAAGCATGCTAAGAATAGCTGAAACTTTCGATGCTGAATCTAGTTCTTCCCTAGATCCAATAGTAATGTCTCAAATTGTTTGATTCAACAATTCTTTTGCATCTTCTTTGATGCAATCGTTTCCATCCAAATCTTGCTTTTATGGCTTTCCATAAAGATCTTGCATCTACAGCATCATGAAAACAGATAAGTATTTCTATCAGGTATGGCAAAATCAGTAATTAATGATCTTTCTCAATTGTTTCATTCTTGCGTTATGCAGCAAGTGAAAGTCTTTGGTGCAGATACTAAGGGAGATGCAGATCAGTTGTGGTTTGGTTTCCATTGTTGATTATGTCCCAGTATGTATGTGATCAGTGGATGAGCGATATACTGTCGCATCTTCATGGACCATAGGTCATATTCACCTTTCTTGATTATAGGGATTCTAGAGTGCAGTACGGATGAGGTGGGAGGGATAGGTTCTGTTTCAGACATCTTTTAATGAGTTTAGAAAGATTCGATTGATTAAAAGTTATTCTAGAACAGAGGTCTCTTCACAAGCTCTGATAAGCCACAATGTAAGGATCGAAATTCCTTAATGAAAACACTGATATACTGTCAACATGAGTAATCTAGTTGGCAGTACTTAAGAAGAACACCACAATATTTTCTTAATACGATTTCTTTATAAACTTTTGAATCTGCCTAACTTGCAGATCCCTAATACAATACCAAAATGATAGTTTATTTTTGTTATATCTGCTAAAAGCTCTGTCCTAGAGGTCCTTTTATAACATAAGGATAACCACTTAGTAGGTATACTGTCCCTGAATAATTCAATATACTAATTGAAAACTTATCACTAGATAATTGTTACAAGATAAATTCTAAAACAACCGTTTAAACTTTTATAGTTCCTATATAAAGACAGTAACTATGACTTTTCTCTTCTACGATAACATACTTTGATCTTTCATTTAGCAGTACTTTGACTTTTTCGTGACAGAACTTTGACCTTTACTCTCGTAAGTCCTAACAAGCACCAAAATTTGAAATTTGTTGATTTTTAACTTTTTCTACTTTATCTTATATTCATGCTATGTGATACTATATGAGATTTTAAACCTGAGGATAAAACATGTTTTCTATATAATCCAAGAAACATTATACAAACCAAGTCACCACTTCAACCTTATAATCATCACCTCAACATCATCTTCTTTCACATCTTCTCTACATTTCTCATAAACAACCTTACTAGTTCATCACCATAACTAGTTCATCCAAAACAAATTCACCAACCTTCAAAAGAAAAACCACAAGAATGAGTGTCAAGTATCCAACCTATGTCAATCTCACATACCAAGTGAGGAACATCTAAATGAGAGAACTCCTTCACCACCTCCTAGAAAGAAATCCCTCTCACCACCACAAGCTCCATCAAAATCCATCTCTAGCAAGAGTACACACTACACCTCATCGTCATCACCAAGTGAGTCTCCGACACCAACTTACGTTGCACCTCCACCTAAACTTCGTTTTGTCATTCCGATAAAATAAGAACCTCAAGAACTTCCTCCACTACAAATGTCACCAAATAACCCCTTATGTGTCAACGATGGACAATTAGCCACCGGGCCCTTCAAATCCATCTCCACTACCACGTGTCTCACAACCACCTCCCGAATTTCTAAATCCACTACCCAGATTTGAACCACTACCATCAACTCAACCATTGTTTGTTAACATTAACAACAATATACCTCACCTCCACAACAATGCACCTCCACTTGAAAACATTCACCATCCACCAAATCTTGGAAATTAAGATTTTCCCAATCCTCCAAACATCTTGAACTTTGTTCATCCAAATGACATGACTCACCTCCATAACATGTTTTGTTAATGTTGTAGCACCACAAGGCATGAGATCCAAATGCTCTAAAACCGTGTCAACTACATGTTCTCATACATTCGACACCACCTCGGCTATTCATCAAACCCACCTTATTTCCCGCATTAGCCGCATAGAAATCTCACTTCACCTCTCGGATTATATGGGAAAATGATATTTATTCTAAGATTTAGGATTTTTAGTTGTTTTCTTTTCTTTTCTAGTTTAAATTTATTGTCTAATGGGCTTTTACGCCAAATTTTATGTTTTATCCCTTATAATGGATTTAACATTATTTCTATTGTTGTGTTGATAATGGTTGTTTATTGCTTAAATGTATATGTGTGCACATGTAATTGTCATATATATATATATATATATATATATATATATATATATATATATATATATATATATATATATATATATATATATATATATATTTGCTTGTCTACTAACTTTGTTTTGTAGCAAACATCCATAGCTCGATTCCTTGGTGCCCCAAGCGAGGGGGAGTATACACCAAGGGGGAGCACTTGCAATTTAGTCTTTATTCTTTACTTTGCATTCGTAACCAAGTCACTTAGCATTCGTCAAGACAAGACTTGCAAGGAACGCCTCTACAACACTTTTTGCTTCGACAAAAAGGGGGAGAAGAGAAGTAAACTCATCCACTAAATACTTATTTAGTAACTTTTAAATACGCATGAGTTTATATTTTGTCATCATCAAAAAGGGGGAGATTGTTAATACAAATATTCGCGCAAAAACGATATTTATATTTAATGATCTTCATGTTTTGATAATAACAAATATAATGTCATACTACGTAAAAGTTTACGTAAACAAGTTATTTAGTCGAAAGTTTACTTGACGACAACAAATCACTTAAGGTATGAATATGGCATTATTAAACATAGTTAATGATCAAAGAAAAATATTATCATTTGCATAAACCTTTTCTAATCAAATGATTTAAGTTAACACATGATTAATTATAAGCTAGTTATATTAATCATGTAAGACAAAATAAGATTAACCATAAGTGGAAACAATCTTTCTAAATCTTCCCAAATCTAGAAGATCTTTCCTTATTGGTGATAAGAAATATTTTGTTCTAGAAGAATCTAATAAACTAGTTTTATTAAGTACAAAACAATATTTTGTATAGATTTGGGGTTAATCACAAAATGACAAAGGCTGTCCCAGCTCCCCCAACGGATCCACCAAATACACGGGACGGATCCAGCTACGGTGGATCCGTGGGTCGCAGCGAACAGCTGTCTGGGCCAGCATTTGAATTTCAAAGTGTTGCCTATAAATAGCAACCTTAAGTCTTCATTTTAAGACAACTCTTGACAAATATTTTTACACACATCTTTTATCTTTTGTATATTCTTTGATCATTATACTTGTTACATAATCCATTACAAGTGATCAACTCATTCCACTCTTTAGTGAAGAACACTTACGAAGACGTCAAGCTTCAAGTGTTAATAGTTTAGTTGTGTCATCACGTTTGTGATAATCATTCATCTTGTATATCTTGTATTGTGTGTTGTGCATATCATATGTGTATGATAGGTTAGTATTTAGGCCATAAAATACATAGTGTGTTAGATTGGTTCTATCTCGAAGTAGAACTCGGTATTTAGCTTAGTACCAGAAAAAGTGTAAGCGACGTGTACGATTTTCTCCGCCTAAAGGGAGCTTGTTGACATAGTGAAGAAAACTCTCAAGTTGGGTACTTGGGGAGTGAAGTAGGGCGAAGAGGAGCTTCGTAGCCAAACCACTATAAATCATTGTGTCATCGGTTTGATCTTTCTTATCTTACTTGTTCATACTTCGTAGATTACTTATTTACTTATTGCATCGTTATCATATACACTTATGTATATCTCCTGAGTTCACATAATTCGTCAATATAAGTTTTATTTAAAAACGGTAAAAATTATTCAACCCCCCTTCTAGTTTCCATACCTTCTATCTCTCACTAAATCTCTTGATCACTAACATTGTTTAATCTTGTTTCAAGTGATCCAATCTCATCTTCTTCCTCTTTCTATCAAGTGCAAGAAAAGAACACTCGTATACGCCAAGAAACGAAGCATTGTAGGTTAGTGATTTATCCTCTCTTCTTCTAAGATCCAATCATATATTTTCTTGATGTTGTGTTTGTGTGTAAAATCAGATAGTGTATAAATCCGATTATGCAGATCTTGTGTTGGTTAGTATTTTAGTCCTTAAAATACATTGGTGAAGTGGTAGATTGATTTTGGCTAAGATTAAGACTCGACATTTAGCTTAGTGTCGGAAAATAACGTAAGCGACGTATAAACGGTTTTCTCCGCCTAAAGGGAGCTTGTTGACATAGTGAATCTCGGGTCGGATACTCAAGGAATGAAGTAGGGTGAAGAGGAGCTTCGTGCTGAACCACTATAATTCTCGGTGTTGTGGTTTGATTGTTCTATCTCTTATCTCTTATCTTTTTGCTTATACTTTACATTCATAGTTATTATTGTTTTATGGTGTGTAATATTGTTTGATTCATATTGTTGATTGATTGGACATATATTCGAATCTAGTGTTTCTATAAGCAAAGTTTTTAAAACACAATTAAACCGGTAAACTATTTAACCCCCCCTTCTAGTTTCTACAATTGGTATCAGGTGCCAAGGTCACTCAAGATTTCTAAAGGGTAATAATGAGCAGACGAAACTAGAGAGGTAGAGTTAACATTCAGTTTCGGGTTCTTAACCGTGTCGCTAGGAAGTGCTCCTGTTCTTTGATAAGTGATGGCCTTCAAGACTGAGTCGATTTTGTTGGCCATCTCGCTTTGTTGTTGTTTGAAATCGGCTTCAAACTTGGTGATGACATCAAATAATGTCTATTTTATAGCATCATTTATCCCATGTATTTAACCCATTTTGTATAATTATTGCAAAGAATTGTTACTTAATCGTTTATATTTGATTAATTGTATAACAAAGTTTAATTATGGAGTATTGATGGTATATTAGTCAAAAGGCAGTGATTTGGAGCTTAAATGAAGATTATTTGAAGAGTAATGGATGTTATTTCAAAACAAGCATTAAACATTAACGTTTATATCAAAACCCTAACACTGGTACAAAAAGTGGTATTGGTTACTCCAAAAATGTGTGACAATATGCATATAGTCACACACGTTTTTTTTGGTGTTTGTCACCAAAGATCGCGCCACCGTAGGTGTCCTACGGTGACATTGTTGAGTTCGTGGCCTTTTTCATTGAAAAAGAGTGACCAAAACCCGAATATGTGTGACAAATTAGGCACAAGTTTTGTTGGATTAATCAGTATTAGTGACCGTAAACACTTTATAGTCACACGAATGGTTTTTGAGAGTAACTATTGTTCGTCCTTTGGCCACATAAATATATAATATATGTGACATTTGAGATGATTTATTCAAGTAAATGTGTATTTTGTGTGACTATTTCCCGTCCTGTGGCCACATGAATATATAATAAATGTGACGTTTGTGATGATTTAGTCACACAACGGGTGTTGTTTTTTTGGAGTTAGTCACATACAATTTAAAAAAAAATGGCCAAAAGTCTTAATAAGTGTGACCATATGCTTTTTAAAATCAAGTAAATGTGTATTTTATGTGACTATTGTTCATCCAATGGTCACATGAATTATATGTTTGTGTGACCTTTTATAATATTTAGTCACATAAAGCATGGTTTTTTTTGGGATTTAGTCACATACAAGTTAACCAAAAGTGGCCAAAAGTGTTAATAAGTGTGACCATATGTTGTTTAAAGTCAAGTGAATGTGTATTTTGTGTGACTATTGTTCATCTAATGGTCACATGAATTTTAAGTTTGTGTGGCGTTTTGTAATATTTAGTCACACAAAGCATGTTTTTTTTTAATTTAGTCACATACAAGATAACCAAAAGTGGCCAAAAGTGTTAATAAGTGTGACCATATGTTTTTAAAGTCAAGTAAATGTGTATTTTATATGACTATTGCCCATCCAATGGCCACATGAATTTATGTTTGTGTGGCGTTTTGTAATATTTAGTCACACAACAAAAAAATATAGAAGTGCGGGGAATCGAACCCCGTGCCTCTCGCATACAATGCGAGAGCTCTACCATATGAGCTACACTCCCATTTGGAAATTGCAGTCAAGGTGGAAATGCAACCAGGACCTAAACCTAATGTGCAAACAGCAAGCATAATGATGAACACATAGACTTTCATACCTAGTGATTCTATGTTTCTCAAGGTGAAAATAGACCGACAACAAAGTTTGTACAGAGAAAAAGAATGTACCTTTAACAGTTTCATATATGTACCAAACTGACAGACATCGCATAAACCTTTGGACCTGAATTGTGCTTGCAGACAAATTTGGACCTGAACTAATTTCAACGGATATATAATCTTTATTGTCATGTATGATTGCAGCTTGTAGTATTAGATACAATATGAATTATGAATTCTTACCTTTTACAACACATCGATAATAATTCATGCTACTAATAATAGTTGTGCAACTCCATATGGTAAAGTTTAGACTATTGATCCTGCATATAATACGATTAATCTTTAGCATATAAATACTGGTAATTACCTTAGTGTAAATACCTGTCAATGATGACATAACTAAAGTTAGTTACAGAAGCAAAGTGTACTATCACAACATTCTAATTCTAGACTTAATAAAAGAATCTATATATACATGTAATAAAAAGTAAGCTACAACGTCACATGATTGTCCCTTAGCCTAATGAAAACACTTAAAATGCCAGCAGTATTATTAATACTCTAGCAGTATTGTTAACACTCTAGCAGTATTAACATCCTATTCTTTAAACAATATTAAACATAGCTTGGCAACACTAACCTTCAATGCTCGAACAGTAGTAATAACATCTAAGCAGTTTTAATATTTCATTAGCAGCACAAATATTACATGGCAGCATTTTTTTAATCTCATAAGGGCTTAATTATCAAAGAATTGAGTTCCTTTTGATTTAACCTGTGTTCGGATCGATTTGGAGCAATTAATCCAGCTTAAATACCCTTTTAGGTAGCCTGGTAGTCGGCTCAAGTGAACATCGAGGCCATAAGGGATTCAATTTCATCCTCGTTATATTTTGAACCATTCGACTTCTCACTTTAGAAAAATGTAATGAAATAAATAATTTTTCAGAATTCATTTGTTAGGAATTTTAGTATTTATTAAACCAAAGAAATAGAGAAAATGTAATTTCTTCCAAACTCATCAATGAATAGGTAGAAAATCTTTTTTATTTCGGATAATTTATGTGTTTCGCTGTTTTTTATTTGGTTGTACAACATGATTTTATGTCGACAATAAAAAATCCACTAAAAAGTCTCCTGGTAGATTTGGGATATGATTAAATAATGTTAACTCTTTGTTTGAAGTAATAATTGTTTGCGTTTGTTGTATTTTAAAATATTAAGTCTAGGGGTATAAAATTTAAGGGGTTATTTGTTTATTTTTTAAAATTATAATAAAATTTGTAAATTTATAAATTTACACTTAACTTCATATAATTTATTTAAAATTAAACCACTAAAGTTTTATTAATTACCTCATCTTTTTTCAAGTTTTTGTTTTCACAAATTTGACACATATATTTTTATGTGTTTTTTTCTCTATCAGATTTCTCCACCAATTTTTTTTAATTTTGACCAAATTGATTCAATAAAAATTTTAATTCATAAGATTCAATTTGATTGAAAACCCCGAAATGATGTAATTCTTTTATTATATAAAAGATTACAACAGATAATTTAATCATAAAATAGACGAATTTTATCTAACATTCAACCAAATGTCAGTATTATCGGGATAAAAATCAAATTGCAATTTTTTTTTCTGTTAGAAGTATACAAGTAATTTAGAAAAAGAAGTTTCCAAGAAAAATTGCTAATTTTTTTTAAAACAAAAGGAACGTAAGAAAATAAAAATGTTGCCAAAAAGAATTTGGAATTCTCTATTTTTACTACTTAACTTTCCGTTTGCTTTGTTTATTTACTTTAGATTTTTTTTCATATATAGTTGCAAAAGCCACAACACTAATACGTAGTAATAATCGATAAATATTATTTTATTTATGATTACAGAAACAAAGTAATAAAAATAAGTTCATTGAAAATATTTAATCCATAGGAGGGATATAAGATGTTGTATTCTCTGGATTTACAAGACACGTAATTTATAGATAACTATTAATTATTGTTAATTATAAATTTGGTTAACGTTTGAGAAAAAAGCCACTAAAAGGTCTATCTAAAAATGAGTCGCCGTTCAAAAATAAAATAAAATGAGTCAATAGAATTTGTGCGAAATCAAAATTGCATTCACATGTAGCTTTTATCTAAAACGATATTTAGCAAGGCTTCATATCTAGCTAACTTTTTCTGTTATATCGATTACTTTGTTTAGATTAGGTAGTTAAAAATGAAAAATAATTGTTAGCTTGATTTACAACAGACAAAAGAAAAAAGAAACAGAATAAGATCTAACGATACAAAACAAACACGCAAAAAACCGACGGCTATTGAAATCAGAAGGGAGATCCCAACGCGAAACCTAAAAAAAAAGACCTCCCATGGACGAAGCCGAACACCCATTGAAACGTACCACAAATGCAAAGAGATCTAACCGGCAAGGCTTCATATCTAGCTAACCTTTTCTGTTATATCGATTACTTTGTTTAGATTAGGTAGTTAAAAATGAAAAATAATTGTTAGCTTGATTTAATGTTATTTAGTTAACTCAAAAAGATTAGATGTCTAAAAACAAACACATTGGGGGTGCGATTACATGACCATTAGGAAATTTAGGGCTTCAGAACTAAAAGCAGTGTGATAACGAATTTTTTCTTACCATGTCAACTCTACATCAAATTTTTCACTTTCTAAAAGTGTTTTCTTTACCTTTCTTTTAGTCATTGCAACACTTTATTTCCTTCCTTTTAATATTTTTTTATTTTTTATAAATAAAAAATAATCATAAAACACAAATATCTACACACAACAACATAATACTACTCTCTCATCCATACATTTTTTTCTTTCTTACTTTTCATCTTTCTCTCTCATGGTTTTACTTCAGGATTGAGATGTCGCTCGAGACAATTTTCTTTTGCTTGCATGTTTTCCCCGTAAAAGTGGGTGAGGGTTTCTATGAAGGAAATGATTCATTTTTTTTTAACGGCAAAGATGAAATATATTAAAAAAGAATCTAGCAAGACGCTAGAAATTTAAAGTACAATAGAGTCAACAAAAAGAATTACATAACATCAAAAAATGATAAAATCCCGAGACTTTAACTGCGAGGGAATCAAAAGGGATGAAAGGTTTTTGTAAGAATGAAAAATATGTGACCACTTTAATGTGTCATTTTTATTTTACTTAAAATCAAATTTTCATTCAAAATAACATTAACATGATTTATCATGTTCATATTAAACTTTAAAGTTAACAATAACCAATAAAAATAGGGGGGATTTCATATATATCCAATGAAACTTCATAAATTACATATTTTCCCAAAACACAAGTTTTCAATCCATAATGTACAATGAAATTGAAGCATGTTTGAGAAATATGTAAATATTAAAGTTTTTTGAGGATACATGTAAATGCCCCATAAAAAAGGCGCTCTTCTTCTATAGCTAGTACATTTTCTTATCTCAAATGTCATTTAATGCAGTTTTAGGTGTTAAGTATGGTGTCAATTTGTTGTTGTCCTTGTGTTTGTTTATTTGTAGTTCTAGTTCCTTTCTCGTCTTTTTTGGACCATCTTTGATTATGCGTATTTAAAATAATACGAGTAATAAAAAAATCAACGCTTATCCAATTCTGTCTTTCACGAAAATATGAAGGAGATGAGATATAAACAGTCTTATCCCTACCCGAAGGCATAGAGACTGCTTCTGAGGACTTCCGACCTTGCAATCGAACCCTTAACCTTTGTCTCTAGAGAGAAAAGATTTTCCAACTTATACAACCCTACTTGTTTTTTATTATGCGTATTTGCCACTTGTATTTTAACTTCTTATTCATTATGTGCATCTGCTACCTATATTACAGTTTCCGTGTCTCTAATAAACTGTAATCTTAGGTCTAGAATTGATAGGGACAAAAATCGAGACCATAGCCATAAAAGATTTTTCGCTATCGCGTAACACTTCGGACCTAGTTACGCCGTAGAGCTCTCAAATATAAATTAGTATTTGCTTTTAATTTGTTATGTTGTAACAAGGTTTTCCTTGTTACATCGTAACAAGGTATTCCTTGTTACGTCATAACAAGGTTTTCCTTGTATCGTCGTAAAGGCTTCGACTTTAGTTTTTCTTTTTATGTTTTAAACTTTTTTAGGAAAGTGTAAGGGTGTGTTTAGGACATTTTTAGGTCTTATTACGTTTCTTTTTCTCCAAGCGAACTATACTTATAAATATAGAACTTATTTTCATCGTTTATCATTATTGATTATTAATAAAATTGTGTTTAAAAGTTATTTTCTTGTTAAGGTCCTATTTATTTGATGTTTTATCCTCGTTATCAACCCTTGGATTAGGGTTAACAAAATTCGCTTACATGTCCTGCGTCAGTTACCATCAGAGCTTGTTAGTATCTTGATGGTGAATGGTGTAAAATGTACTAAGTTGGCGTCTAAAGCTTGTTAATATCCTTTGTGATGAATAGTGTAGAAAGTCCTACTTCAGTTGACATCTAACACTTGTTAGTATCATGGATGGTTAATAGTGTAGATGTTATCAAAACTCATACTGTTGATGGGGTAAGGTGTAGAGAGTACATGGATCATGGTTTTACCAATTCCATGAAAGACCTTGACACAAGTTACACTATGCTAGAAGGATTACATTCCGTGATAGTAGGCGGGGCATTGATCCATAAAAAATGCGAGGGTAGCAATTACGGAGGTTCAATAATTCGTGCAACTAGAGGTAGATCTTTTGACAACCGTAGGTGCAACTAATCCTCGCTCAACAATAAGAGGGTCGATGAATGTGAGGAAAGAACGGAGATGTAAATTCAACTACCAACAATCAAAATGGTTTCATTAAAATATTTTGATCAATAATAAGGTATTTTCTTTTGATAATTACGGATCTAACAATTTGCTATCGAGAAAAAATGGCTAATTATTTTATTTATACGATTATAAAAACACAACTTTGTTAGAATCTAATGTCTATTAGTAGGTCTAATAAACGTGAATTGTGTTGTGAATTGGATGACATGAAATTTTTTTGTAGGTGCAACATTGACTGGGTCTCCTTTATATTTTAACGGTGACAAATAAACATTCGCAACACATAAAATCACAAACGATAGCCAAAAACTAAGCCGAACCAAGTCTAGTTTTGGCGTTCTGACGACGCGCCAGCGCACCAACCACGGCTTGGAAATGGCATGGCTTTTGAAATGTCGGCTTTCCTCTAACCCGACAAATGTGGATCTTTCAGTAAATGTATGTATGTGATATTTGAGCTATTAGGTAAACTCGCGACGAGTTTTGGACTTAGAGAGATTCCAAAAACAAGTCCTCCCGGTTTTGAAAAACGCCAACTCAATATCTTTACTAAACTATTAGATATTAGAAAAAGACTCGGTCACCCCGTGTATTTTACTGTTTATTGTAGCTCGTAGTTAATCGTTAATCGTATGACATACGGTATTGGGTTGGGTATTAAAACCCACGTGTAAGCCAACTACAAGGCCTTAGGCCGGTTTATGTAACAACTATATAAGCCTCTTCCTTGTGTTGGAAGAGGTGGTTAGTCAATTCATTATACAAGTTCCATTTTCTCTCACTAAAAAGTTTTCTCTCCAACTTTCTCTCCCAAAGATTCGGCTATACCCGTAATCTTCCATTGTGTTATGATTTTTAATATCCTACAATTGGTATCAGAGCTCATGGGATGATTAGCTTGTGTGTATGTGCGTTTTGTTGCTTGGTTTAGATCAAAAGTGTACTTTTTAGGTTCTTTAGCTTGTTCTTCACTTTCCTAGATTTTAATCTTTGTTGTGTTAAAGTTTAAGTGTTTTTCCTGTAGCTATAGCCTTCTAGTACTCAGTTGTGCAAAAGAATCCAAGCAAAAACGTTCAAAAGGGTGATTTATAGGTGAAAAGCTCGTTTTTCATCATAGCGGTTTAGTGTTCTGTGTTGTGTTTATCATAGCGGTTTGGTACACTGTTCTGGCGATTTGTCAAAGCCGTACACTGTTACAGTGGTTTGTCGTTTCTGAAAGTAGTTTGTCCTTTTAGCCAAAGGTTTGTTAGTAGCGGTTTGGCATTTAGTGTAGCGGTATACTAGGTAGTGGTTTACAGGTTTCGAAGATTTTTCTCATAGCGATTTGGGAAACAAAACTCTGTCCATTTGGTTTCTTGACAACGGTTTAGTATTTTATCATCGTAGCGGTTTAGCATGTATAATCTAGTAGCGGTTTGGTACTCATAGCGGTTTGATAACATAGTTGTTTACAGGTTTCGAAGATTTTTTCTCATAGAGATTTGGTAAACAAAACTCTGCCCATTCGATTTTTACGTAGCGGTTTATAAGATTTTCTTCGTAGTGGTTTACCATTCATAACGGTTTACCAATCGCAGCGGTTTACCAGTCGTAGCAGTTTACACATAGCGGTTTGTCACAGGTTTTTGAAGATTTTTCTCAAGGTCTTTTGGGGCCATTTTTCTTCGTAGTAGCGGTTTGGCAGTTTTTCTTCATAGTGGTTTGAGACACTGTTTTGATACTTGGACAACTTTCTCAAAATTCAAACTTAAAACTTAACAAACCTTAGCAACAAAACACTTCATTTCACTTCACCGCTTTTAACATACTCTCACTAATCATTGAACGATCAACTAATATCATTTCACAATCAATTAAGATGGCCAATCTTTCGGAAGATATCCAAAGTGATGGGTCCGGTACCCACCCACCTATGCTTGATAGGTCTGATTTTGCATCATGGCAACAACGTATCCGTCTGTATTGCATAGGAAAAGATAACAGGGCAAACATTATTAAGTCGATTGATGAAGGACCATTTAAGATGGGAAAGTTCAGGGAAACACTAGCTGAAGAGGAGGAAGGTGCACTTCATCTAGGACCAGAATAGGATAGAGTCTTTGCAGACCTCTCACCAGAAGAAAATGATAGGTTTAAAGCTGACATTCGTGCAACAAATATCCTACTACAAGGGTTACCAAAATACATATACACACTCATCAATCATTACACTGATGCAAAAGATATTTGGAATAATGTGAAGATGCTCTTGGAAGGTTCTGAGTTAACCAAAGATGACCGTGAATCACAACTATACAATGAATTTGAGCACTTTCGTCAGAACAAAGGAGAAACCATTCACGACTACTATGTCAGGTTTACCAAGCTCATCAACGACATGAGGAACATCAAGATGACTATGCCCAAAATACAACTCAACTCAAAGTTTGTAAACAACATGTTGCCTGAATGGGATCGATTTGTGACTATAGTGAAACTGAATAGAGGATTAAAAGAATCCAACTATGATCAGTTGTATGCTTACTTGAAGCAACACGAGGAACATGCTAATGAAAACAAGATGATGTTAGAAAGATACAATCAACATGCTATTGATCCTCTTGCCTTAGTATCTAATGTTTCACCTCAACAATACCTTTCAGAATCATCTGTTATTCCACCATCTACATATGTCCCTCCAGTTAACTATCAACCATAATTTGCTGATAATACACAACTTGATTCAGGCTTTACCCCAACTGATGACTTGATTGAAAACTTAACCAAAACGGTTGCCCTACTCGCCCAATCCTACAAAACACACCTTCCTCAAACCAACAATCAACTATGAACTTCATCTAACACAAGGAACCAAGCTACAGTTCAAAATGGCAGGGTTGTTGTTCAGAATGTTCAAGGTAGACAAAACAGAGGTCAGGGGAATTATGTTAGGGGAGCAGTTACAGCTGGGAACGAGGGAGTTTAGAACATAGTGGGCAATGCAAATCCTGGTCAAGCAAGGCAGATTAAGTGTTATAACTGCAATAGAAGAGGGCACATAGAAAGAAACTGCACTCAACCAAAGTGACCACAGAAATTAGAATACTTCAAAGACAAGATGTTGCTGATGCAAGCTCAAGAGAATGCAGCAGTTTTGGATGAAGAGCAGTTACTGTTTATTGCAGGTGGACAGACTAACATGTTTGATGATGATGTGGATGAGGAACCAGTACAAGATTTGGCACTCAACGAGGACAACATCTTTCAAGCTGATCAATGTGATGCTTTTAATTTCGATGTTGATGAGGCTTCTACTGCACATACCATGTTCATGGCAAATCTATCATCAGCAGATCCAATTTATGATGAAGCCAGTCCGTCATATGATTTGGACATTCTATCTGAGGTACAAGATCATGATAACTATCAGGATGCTGTTTGTGAGCATCATGAAGTACACGAGATGCATAACGATGTACAACCAAACTACGTTGTTGACGCAGATGCTGACTATACGAGTGATAGTAATATGATTTCGTATGATTAGTATGTAAAGGACAACAAAGAACAAGCTATACAAAGTAATGTATCTTCTGTGCCAAATGATGCTTACATGATGATAATTAAAGAAATGCATGAACAGGCTGCCCAATGTGTTTCTGCGAATGAGCAGCACAAAGTAGTTAATGCATCATTGATTGCTGAACTTGCGAGATATAAGGAACAAGTTGAACTGTATGAAAGACGGGCAAAGTTTGAATTAAGTGAACATGAACAAAAGATTTATGAACAATTAAGAATAATTATCACCGACCGTAACAATAAGGAAGAAATTTTGAAAAGGGAACTTCATTTTGTGAAAATGCAACTTAATTCTACCATTAACTGTAACAAGTCAATGGTAGAAGAAGTTACGACTTTGAAAAAGAATTTTCAACAAAAAGAAAACAAATACCTTGAAGAATTTTTGGACATGAAAGCCTTAAAAGAAAATTTTGAGAATAAGCTATTCAAACAAGAGCAGTCTCTTCAAACAGTTCACATGTTATGTAAACCTAAACCTCATTATGATGAAATGAAAAAGGTAGCAATAGGCTACAAAAAACCTAAGCCATATTTGTCCACAAGTTTTATTGCTAACTATTTAATTACATGTTCAAGTAAAGATGGAGATGGAGATACCTCGTTCTAGTAGAGTCAATTTCATAACCGCATGCTCATACTCGTTCGACAGATATAAAGATATGATGAAAGCTCAAATATATGTTATTCAAGTCTTTCGCTACTCTGATTCTCAAAAGGTCTTCCTTGAAGTCATTATATGTTCAAGATGAAGGAATCCAAGGGAGATAATCAAATAGCTTTCAAGATCAAGAAAGGTATAAGCATGTCGGTCCGAAAGTCACAAGTACACAAGACGACAAAAGATCACAAGATGATGATTAGAGATTACTTTTGGCTGATGATCTCAAAGAAGCTCAAGATCACACACAAGTCGAGTTAAGGAACAAGCTCAAGATTAAAGATCAAAGATCACTTCATCCAAGTACAAAATATCAAATGAAGAATCAAAGACTACGAGCTGTACACAAGACCAATCTGAAGATTGTTGTGCTTAAGTTTGTATTTTCTAGGGTGACCTCCCTTAGGGGGAGATTGTTAGATATTAGAAAAAGACCCGGTCACCCCGTGTATTTTACTGTTTATTATAGCTCGTAGTTAATCGTTAATCATATGACATACGGTATTAGGTCAGGTATTAAAGCCCACGTGTAAGCCCACTACCAAGGCCTTAGGCCGGTTTATGTAACAACTATATAAGCATCTCCCATTTGTTGGAAGAGGTGGTTACTCAATTCATTATACAAGTTCCATTTTCTCTCACTTGAAAGTTTTCTCTCCTACTTTCTCTCTCTAAGATTCGGCTATACCCATAATCTTCCATTGTGTTATGATTTCCAATATCCTACATAAACGCCTCTAGAAAATGTCAAAACTCTTTTCTCAAACCTATGACATTCATACTTTCAATATACCATCAAACAAAAGTATTCATATGACCATAATTTGTGTATATTTCTTCTCTAATCACATGACGGGTTTACTCCCTTATTAGTCAAACAAAGTCAAAGGTCAATTTTCGTAAATGCATTATTAATTGAGATGCAAAACACTTAGCTTGTTTGCATCAAGGTGATTAGTGATTATGCTAATTGTTGCTTAATAATTGATTATCTCATATAGATAATTTGAGTTTGTATATTTGGAAGTGTGATATTCCTTTGTACATATTCACTTTCCAACAAATAATTTTCTTACACACTCCCACATAAACATTCCTTGTCTCTCACATTATCTACACAACTCATTTATTCCACATTCCATCAAACATTCCCCAGTCATTATAATGTCTCAATTCTTCTAGACATTATACCACTTACACTTTTCAACACATTAAACACTTCTTCTTCTCCACTTAGATCACTTAAACCTTTCTCACCATTCTTTCATAAAAACTTGATTTTGAATGTGCCAACTCACACTGTTACACACATTGCTTATCCTATACTCAGCCCTCTCATAACCCTCAACAACAATATTCAAAATACTATTGTTAATTTAAGCTTGTCCCCTTCTCCCCAACATTGGCTCCTATATGTCAGATCCAACTCACTTTACAACTCACCTCTAACTCACTCACTCACTTAGCCAACTCATATTTGAATTTTAATTTCAAGTTCCCCCTCTCACAACATCCACACGTTCTATCCAAGTTTATGATATTCGAAGAGTAATCATTCTCATGCCAACCAAGAAAACCATTTCTACACTCAATCTCTTATAACTTTAATTTAAATTTTAAATTTCAACTATGGGAGGCAATCTATTATCAAACCCTTGGGGAATACCCAAAGATAATACCTTTGTCCATTGGTTCTTTCCTTTCTCTTTAAAAATGGACAAATACCCTAAAACTATCTTTTAAACACTTCACAAAATGGTTTATCAAATGGCTATCTGAGTTGGTTGACCTTATAGCACTTTGAGTGTTAAAATGTCCTTGGAAAGTTCAAAGCATGAAGTACACTTGGGGGCTTAGCAAGAACGGGTATTTAAATACCAAAACTGGGGATAATGACCTTGACGCGCTGCTGACGCGCCAGTATGTAGGCAGTGCACCGTTCACGACATGATTTTTGCCCTCCTTTGGTTTTGGCCTATAAATAACCCCTTGGATAGTGTATTCCTCACCTCTTGCCATTCATTCTTTCTTTCTTATTTCTTCTCTCTAACCCTCTTAGTCCAATACACTTCTTGTGTTCTAATATCTTCTCTTATCATATTTTAAAGAACACATCTTTGCAAGAGAGTCACACAAGTACCTAATCCATATTTATCTATTAAGTCGAGGGTCTTCTTCTCTATACCTTTTTTATTAGAATCGAGTCTCTAGGTTAGGTTAAGGATTGGTTCTACTATCATCTATCATTCATTCAATTTGGTTGTAGGTGAGTCTTGTACCTTTGTGGCCAAGCCTAGATCATGTGTTGATCTAGTGGGGTTGATACTTCCAAGGGAGAAATTGTTAGTGGGCTTAGTGGTTAAGTCGAATCACGAGTCTTTATGGGTGGTTTCTGAGAGCAGAATATCGTAGGGAGTAGCTCTTTTTTCTGAGCGTCAATCTTAGTGCATATCGGTGGAGTGAAGTTGCATACGACGATTTATAGTCCACCATAAGGATTATACTAGAGTAATAATATAGGTGTCGTGGATTGGAAACTGGACGTACAAATGGTATAAACCCCCCATCCCGAACAAGTATATATCTTGGTGTCAATCTCTCTCAATCTATATCTATCTCTTGGTTGTGTTGTTATTAGATTGTGTCACCCCTCAGACTCTTAGAGACTTGAAGTTTTATTACTTTGAAAAATTCAAAAAGAACGTATTAACCCCCTTTATGATTTAACAATTTTGTTAGATATTAGAAAAAGACTCGGTCACCCCGTGTATTTTACTGTTAATTATAGCTCGTAGTTTTATAGTTAATAGTACGATTTTCGGTTTAAGTCGGGTACTAATACCCGGTATATTGTAAGAACTATATAAGCCTCTTCCAACTTTGGAAGAGGCAAGCTAGTCATTACTTTTCTTTTCATAAAGAAACACATTTTCTCTCTCTAGAAAACTCTCTCAAGTGTTTCTCTCTCTAGAAACTAGCCAAATCCAAGAATCGACCCCGTGTTATGATATATGATATGCCACAATTGGTATCAGAGCTTATGGGATGATTAGATCGTGTGTATGTGCGATTTCTTGCTTGCTTTAGATCGAAAAGTGTACCATTGAAGGCTCCTAGCTCGTTTTTGAAGTTCTCCGAATTTTTGATGTTTGTATTGATAAAGTTTGGGTGTTTCTAGTTGCTATTGCCTTATGGTATTGTGTTGTGCAAAAGAAATCAAGCAAAATCGTTCAAAAGGGTGATTTATAAGTGATTTTGTGTGATAAAAGTCGTTGTTCTTCGTGGAGGGTTGCCAGAATTTCTTCACGGCGGTTTGCTTAAATATAATATTTTATTAAGTAGGTTACCAACCCTCTGACACACGGCGGGTTGCTTAGGTGGCGAGTTGCTCAAGAGGCGAGTTGCTTTATACTAAGCAGCGAGTTGCTTACCAGCGGTTTGAACAGGTGGCGAGTTGCTCAAAAGGCGAGTTGCCTTATACTAAGCAGCGAGTTGCTTACCAGCGGTTTGCTTAACAGCGGTTTGAACAGGTTATCAGCGGTTTGAATATTTTAATAGCAAATATCTAAAGGAAACTCTGGCGGTTTGAAAACTCAACGGCGGTTTGATTAAAATATAGACGGCGGTTTGTATTCTTTCTTCGCGGCGGGTTGCTTGGCAGCGAGTTGTGTTCGGCGAGTTGCCTTAAAATTCCATCAGCGAGTTGCCTTATTTCTTTGCAGCGGTTTGGTAGCCTCTGGCGGCGAGTTGAGCTTCTGTCTTAGAAATTTGAAATATTTCAAACTTGGGACTTGATATCACGAAAA